>VOPJ01005907.1:7500-303737 GCA_014673585.1 Semibalanus balanoides
GGGTCAGGTAGTTGATCTGCCGCGTCAGCTCCGTCTCGACGCTGTTGAGCTGCTTGAGGAACATGGTGGAGTGGGTCTCCACCTGTTTGATGCTGGACTTGTCCTTGGCCAGCTCCTGCAGCACGTTGGCGGCCGTGTGCAGCACGGTGGCGATCTCAGCCTCGATCTTCTCCAGTGTCTGTAGCCGGTCCGTGGGCGCCGCCATCACACCACCGGCGCACTGCTCTCCTGTCTCAGGTCAGCGACGGACTGCTCCAGCTCTGTCAGCGGCAGGCGAGCTGAAACACAGACAGGGGGAGAGACAGGTCAGCGACGGACTGCTCCAGCTGTCAGCGGCAGGTGAGCTGAAACATAGACAGGGACAGAGCTGAAACACAGACAGGGACAGAGACAGGTCACCGACGAACTGCTCCAGCTGTCAGCGGCAGGCGAGCTGAAACATAGACAGGGACAGAGCTGAAACACAGACAGGGACAGAGACAGGTCAGCTGACGAACTGCTCCAGCTGTCAGCGGCAGGCGAGCTGAAACAGACACGCAGAGCTGAAACACAGACACGCAAAGTAAGGTCACTGACGGACTCTTCCGGCTGTCGCCGGCAGGCGAGCTGAAACACAGACACGCAGAGCTGAAACACAGACAGGGGCAGAGACAGGTCAGCGACAGGTCAACACACAGACAGATGATGTGACCGTCAGTGATCGCTGTTTCCGTGATGGTTGGCTGTGGTGTCAGTAGCCGCTCTAGAGCGGCTACTGACACCCAAGGCTGTATAAACCAGGTAGAACACTCCGGCCGAAAAAGTGGTGACAGCACTAATTTAGTTGCCGCGACCCCGGAGTGCTGTGACGTGAAACCGGGGGAACGCGGGCCGCCGGCCGCCGTACACAATACATTAGTGCGTGCGTGCCTCAAACTTAGATCGGCGCTTTGTTTCTTTGTTACCGGTCCGATTGCCAAAACTAGAACAATGTGGTCTATCAGCAAATCATGCGTTCTGTCGGATGCGCTGCATAAACTGCAATCAGAACCCATTTTTGCTATGCTACACGTGCGCGAAGTTCAACCTACGGTGATTACGGCCGCCCGGCCGACGGCTGCTCGAAACGATGACAGCTGCATCTCTGATGCCATTACCCGGCGTGGAAAATATAAATGTATCGCAATGAATTGCCTGAGGAGATATCAATGCCTCATCAAATAATTGTATATGTTTGGCATTGCTATCTCCTCCTCGTGACATAGTACCGCAAAATACTTACCGTCAAGTTTCGGCGATGTCCGCTCGCGTCAATTTGAATTTTATTAGCCAGTAGGTAGTACATAGTAGTAACGGGATATTTGTGTTGGCCGACGACAGAGCCTTCCCTGAGAGTGGATGTTGCCTTCCGGTGACCAGGGGGCGCAGTCAGGGGGCTAGGGGGCACGTCCCGCCCACATTGGACCGACTTTTACACTAAAATTATTGGTGAGTCCTTTTGCGACTTTTTAGGGCCTGCAAAATATAGTGGCCTTTCCGGGTAATATTTTTCGCGACTTTTTTTCGGGGGTGCCCTTTGCCGAAGGGGGCCCCTGGGGATGCTGTTCCCCCTTGTCGAAGGTCTGGCTGCACCTCTGTGGGTGACCTTACCGTGCCATTGCGCTGCACACATATATATATATATATATATATATATATATATATATATATATATTCATGTATATTCATATTCCGGCCAACGTTCCATTTTAACCAACTTTGTTTTGTCTGCATCTCATGACACCTGCAATGCCCTTTGAGCCATGCCCCGCCAAAAAGGTCTGAAAGACCATGATTTGCCCTCCAAAAACGTCGGAACGTAAAGCTTTCTGTCGGTTTCACGATATGGGCTTTACCCCACCCCCCCCAGCCAACAACTTCTCGGCCATCTGACTGATGCTTGCGCACCCTCTCTGGGAGGGTCACGTAGACCAGCAGCATTAACTATACTAAGCGTGGTGTCTCAAGACTCAAAACCTAGGTAATCAATATCAGTCATCTCGGTATCATATTTTCTAGTCTATTCGTATAAGGTGGTACAATCTAAAGGCTTATCCCTTTGAAATACTTTTAATTGCCTCACCTACAGCCTCTAATGTTGTCACAAATTGTCGACATGTCATCAGCAAAGAAACACAGATTTGGGTAGAAATTCAAGCTTACGAGATATTTTTAGGTAAATACTGCGTGTCCCGATACAAATGTTATTTCAGCTTTCATATACGACTTTAAATATTGTCTTAGCGCTTTATGAACTAAGTCACATGCTGAAAAGTGCACGCACACCGCCGTACATTGCCAGCGAACCACATGGCGAAGCCGTCAAATCGATAAACAAACGATTCCCCCGTTTTCAACGTCATCACGGTTCGACCAATCAGCGTCGAGACTTGCTCAAGACTGAATTGGTCAATACTAGCTGATAGACAATATAGCTTATGAGTGGATCTGATAAACGGTCAAGATGTTGCAAGCTGCTCGCGGTTGTCACCACTTTTACCTATGTTAAAGGAGCCGGAGTACACCCCCCTGCTGACACCACAGCCAAACATCACGGAAACAGCGATCACTGACGGTCACATCAACTGACCCGTTTTCAAGTCGAACTTATCAGACAGAATGATGATAATTACTTGGGCTTCAGGTCGCCGCTGATGCTAGGTTGTATGGTGTGAACTGCCTAGGCGGATGACGCCGCCGCTGCTAGGTTATATGGTGTGATGTTGTGAACTGCCGAGGCGGATGGCGCCCTAGGTTATATGGTGTAAACTGCCGAGGCGGATGGCGCCGACTCACTCGTGGTTGATTGTCTACGGGCGTTACAACAAAGGCTATAAACAACGGCCTTCAGCGGACGCACGGCTGGCCGCCGCGGGCGGTTGGGTCGCTGCCGCGTCCGGCAGAAGCAGAACCAGCATTACAAAGGTTACCGCCGAGTTGTTATCGGTTGTTGGATCAAAATTTACTTGTAACACGCAGCTACCACTCTTGCTGAAACCACACACTAAATGTGAGAAGCATCAAGCAATCATCCTAGTCGGTCCACTGGCGGATCCAGAACATGGGCATGGGGGCTAAATTTCAAAAAGTTTCATCAAGTTTAAGAAGCTCATCGGATTTAGCTTCCTTGTACCTTATTGAACGATTAAAAGCAAACATGCTGTGGTAAAAGCTCATTAGATTTCCTTCTACATTGGAAAATGTCAAATTTCGCCGATTTCAGGCGATATGTGGGGCCCAGTCGCCCCCCTCTGGATCCGCTAGTGAATCGGTCTCCCCGGGAAGCTGAATTATGAAATTACATGTAGTGGATATGTATTGCCATAGATAACAATTAACAGTAGACCTGGATTTGACACGAAATCAGGTCACTGCAGTAAGGGGCCGAAAATGTAATTATAAGCAATGAGAAAAATTCGCGAAACCTGATGCATCCCAGAAATCAATATTTCGGCGCAACCGTGTTCTGATTCAGCATGCGAACACACTTCAGACGTGTATATATTACGGGCTAGCGGAATGCCAGTGTACTTTGAGAAAAGATTGCGTGCATGAGTGCAAAAATTAATCGCTATAATTCACAAACGCATAATTTGTGGTTTGATCTTCGTCTTTCACGGATGGGTAATGTTTACCTGCTCCTCCTCCTTCACCTATGGGCCTACGGGCTGGAACGTTGAGGGCAAGGAAAGATTAGGCAAGACCTACCGTAATTTTTTGACAGAGAGTTGTATGTCCGTCCCTTTATAGATCATGTTAAATTCAATTTGGTTTCATGTTAATTATTTTTTCAAGTGCTAAATCACTTATGATATAAAACTGACTATCTTAGAAGACCTTTATGATTGCACCGATATATATAATAAGACGCGTCAACACAGAGAGTGTGTAAGACGCTAGAAAAGTTGATGGATACGCTGAAAAAGCGCAATCAATTCTGACCAATACCTATCAATAATTTTTTTTTAATTTATAGAAGATCAATGTAAAGGTAACAGCTTTTTTTATTTGTAAAAACGCTGTATAACGGCCGCAATTCGGTCGGATATTTACATCCGGTCAACTTTCTTAGCATTACAGCAATGCATATGTTTCGGCGGTCCTACTGCAGTGGCCTGATTTTCCGTGTCGAAATCCAGGTCTAACTGTTATCTATGGTATTGCCTATTTTGGCCAATTCCGCACATTTCACATTCGTTATGAAAATTGTCGGTGGATTATGATCACCATGTTCTGGAGAGAAAGAGATACCATGGCGACCCAACAATGTTGTACTGGATAAAGCCAACCTAATTGCAAATTGTGTGCCTTTTGTAATATCGGAAATCAACAGTCTTTTTTTATAGTTAGTAGGAGCTAAGGCATGTGCTAACAGGTGGGAGTGGGAGACAGCTTGAACCACTAAAAAAAGGTGTATATGCCTGATACTTTTGGTAAGAATTGTTAGCAGGCACCGACTAAGACCAAACGATTACATCAGACTCATATTCATGTCTCTATCCCCAGCCAGTGTCCCGAGCCCGACCTTGGTCTGTACGCGCATCATTTCTTCTCTCTCCCTCTACCGTAGCATTGTGCGGCGTCCCATTACCCCCAAGACTTGACGTAACACTCCTCCTTCGCGTCTCCTCGTCGTCTGTGAATAAGTGTGTTGGATGAGCTTTGGGTCTCCTGCTGAACCAGTGTAACCAATGTGTACTCATCGTCTTCTCTCAGTGAGCTGACGCAATAAGATTTTCCTGATTTTCGTTGGGTCAGAATCCAGGTCTACTGTTATCTTAATGGTATTGCGGGATATTTCGGAATCCCCGAATATTTCATCGAGTAAAAATTGCTGAAATGAGAAGCAGGTTGGAGAATAGAACCGGAGCATTGAAGGGAACACAAGATACAACACAAACTGTTTTAATAAAAAAAAACAATTTTGATATTTATTAAAAAAATACAAAATGCATATGCAAGCATGGGTCATTGACAAGAACACAAAGCAGATTCCCTGGTAAGCGTGAGGATAGTCATGGGCTAAATAAATGGAACAGCAGTACAATAACATGGTGTGGCAAGCATACCAGACTTGTCAAAGCAGTCAAATATAGCAATACTGTTGTGGCAAGTGCTCTTT
The DNA here is from genome assembly GCA_014673585.1 of Semibalanus balanoides. Lineage (NCBI taxonomy): Eukaryota > Metazoa > Arthropoda > Thecostraca > Balanomorpha > Balanidae > Semibalanus > Semibalanus balanoides. The sequence goes on from VOPJ01005907.1 coordinate 12,641, forward strand.
CTTTCCCTTATTAATTCTAACTGCTCCATTCTCCGATGCCTATTCAGCGACTGCGACACAAGAAATGCCCCTTCTCGAATCAACATCCCAGTTCGCTCGAAGGATCAAAATCAGACTAGTCCCTTTTACCAGATAACTTAAAAGGCGATGATGTTGGTTCAAAACATTTCCCCTTAACAATTGATTAACTCTCACAGCTTCCTGTCTACATCATCCCTCATTTCCTGGAATATGCAACTAAAAACATTAATTGCCATGTAAAAACTAACTCTGTAGCAATGAAGTAGACACACAAATCCTTTGGTACATAAGTAAAAATGGAATATTTCAGGAAGCTGTTGTCACAAAAAAACATCTGGCATCCCTATAGCCAAATTGACCAGCAAGTTAATCACTTTCTTGCACATGCACTGTCTCTCAAGACAGCAGCCAACAGTTCCTTGTCCTGCATTGCCCTGACCAGTTCATTTTCATCCAGCATCAGAGACAGCTTGCTCAGCCTGGCCTCCTTGCTGCTCTTGATAGTGATGATGCCACGAGCCTGCACCATCTGCATAACACTGCAGAACTCAGACTGCTGGACAGGGGCGACATTGCGGCCCTTGCACACCCGGCTGTAGGTCTCATGCAGCTTCCCCATCAGAGCCTCCTTGCTCTTCCCATGTTTGAGCATCAGCAGAAGGGAGCACACTGCCAGCTTCTGGTGGATGGGGAAGCTGTCTGCTCCGCTCTCGCACTGCTGTACCACCACATTCTCATAAACCGCATTGAAGACCTGCAATATCACAGCAGGACCCACCACTCCAGAGGTTGGCTTCTTGGGCGCCTCACCCATGTCAACATTCTCATCCAAGTCTATCAGCAGCTGGCGTCTCACTTTCCTCTCCACTACTTCCACTGCCCTTCGACACACAGCGAGGGCCTTGCGGGCATCACCAGCCACAGCTGCCACCTTCCCTGCCAGCAGATGGACGGCCGCCGGGGTGATGACAGAGTCACTGCTGGACACCTTGGCCAGCCTTGCTGAGATTATCTCAACGATGTTCTGCTTGCTGTATGGTGGGAAGTGAAGCAGAGTTGGCCTCACCTCCACGTGAGCTGTCAGACGTGGCAGGAGCCTGTCAGTCAGGTCCAGAGAGTTGGCAATGCCAATCAGCACCAGATTGGAGTTCTTCAACATGGGCCACCCAAAAATTGTGTACAATATCTCCTGGTTCTTTCCTTCCAGATGATCAATTTCATCCAGAACAACCAGAATCATTTTGTTGCCACTTGAAAGCTTCTTCTCCAGAGCCTTGACAGCATCACGCTCTTTCATGCTGGTTTGCCTGCCACACAGTTTTGACACAAGGTGATTGTAAATGGCACTGGATGAATGAAGTGACATACAGTTCACCCATACCTGCTTTACATCACTATCAACATCAGCAAGCACTTTTTGGAGGCAAGCAGTTTTACCAGTACCAGGAGCACCAGAAATGTACATGCTTCTCGCTTCATGTTGTGCCACAGAATCGGTTATGAATTCGTTTATATCACATGTTTGTCGTTCCCTGCACAGTAGTTCATCAGGTGCTGCTGTGTTCAGAACCTCACTGACAGCCTTATGTACTCCGGTGTTGACGACTGACAACCCCAACTTCCTTCTGCTACCAGTCCCTGACTTTTTAGCCGGTGACAGCTTCACAGGTGACAGTTTGAGTGGCGAACAAGGCGTTGATCTGTTGTCCTGCCTCTTCTTTGGACTCAGCTGCAGGGGCGATAGCGTCATCCTTACAGGAGACTTCATGGGCGAATTCAGGGCCGCCTGACGGCGAGACTTTCGAGTTTTCGTGCCCAGCATATCTACAAATAAGGTCGTCCGTGGAGTCGTGTGGTTACGATAATCATACAGTCAACCGAATAAAACAACCCCGGCACCGCTCGATCGTCTCAACGCCTTCACGAGAAGGCACGCCACGAAACTGAAACAGCTGATCGAAAGAAAGGGCGCGCCACTTTGCCGCCAAACAGCACTCCTAATAGAGGAGGAAAATATGAGGCCAGTACTATTTGGTTGCAAAAATAAATAATATATTCCAGACGATGACTACTATCAGTAATTATAAATGTCACTATCATGTTTTTGTTTAACCAAACGGGAAATGAAATTTATAAAAAAGCACAAGAAAAGGGAAATAGAGACCCAAAAGTACCCATCAGTGATCAGTAGCAGCGAAATATCGTCCATCCCTAGATACGTAGTGTAGTGTAACATAGCTTCCATATTTCATTTTCCACTACGCGTAGGGATTTGTTGGTATCGGGGAGTTAGTTTTTGTTCATCCAGTGAGCACTGACCCGTGAGCACTGACGGCTAGTTCTAATGACGAGCAATATAAGTTATAAGTACACTAGTGGATCCAAAGGGGTGGACGGCAGGGGCTTTAGTCCCCCATATCGCCTGAAATCGGCGAAATATGACACATTTTCCAATGTAGAAGGAAATTTAATAAACTTTTACTAGGGCATGCTAGTTTTAAACCATGCAATAAGGTACACAAGGAAGCCAAATCCAATGAGTTTTATAAATTTGTTGAAACTTTTATATATTTAGCCACCCCACCCCCATATCGCCTGCAGCCCAAGTTATGGATCCGCCAGTGAATAAGTATGTACTGTGTCTGTAACCATTGACATTGAAACGATGGCTGCCAGCAGGGGCGGCGGATGAGTGGGGCAGGCGGACAAATACCCCACTTTCATTTTGCCCCCGCACATTGTTAAAGAGGGGCCCTCCAAGAAATAAGTTTTGATTTCTCTCTTTTTGACCGAACAAATGACCCGAGCATCGCAAGGTGCCCCCAGTCAGCCTGAGGGAGTCGGCTGATAGGTCAGTCGGCCTGAGGGGGCACTCGGTAGGCCAGTGGAGGCCCTCGGTAGGCCTGAGACTTCAACATGGGTCTGTCCGACGTTTTTTGCGACCATTTAGAGGCCCCGCAAAATAAAGTAGCATAAATCCGAGGAGATACCATTTCGCGCATATTTTGGGGAAAGACCTTTGGCCGTGGGGGGCCCTTTGGCCGAGGGGTGGGTTTCTTTGACCCCATCCGAAAATACCTTTTGCCGCCACTGATTGTCAGTGGTCTTCGCATCCACCCTTCCCATCCCATCTTCCCAGGACATTTCAATCAATTTCAATAAGCAGATGCAAGTTGCAACATAGTTACATCCCTCATTCGCTTTTTGTAGTCTTACGCACATGTCACGGATTAGACCACTAACGCCAAAGCGCATGGCCGAACCAATAATTAGTGGTGGCTGATTTATCACAGATACACAGGGGCGCAGCCAGGGGTGACTTGGGACAAATGCACCAACACGTCGCGGCTCAGAGGGGCCCATCTCGAGTCTGAAAGGGGCCCATCGTGGACTCAGAGAGAGATCATTTCGGCCTGATAAAACCCAATTTAGCCTCGGATTTAGCCTCGGAAAGCGAGCTTCTCAGGTCCAGAAAAGGCCCATCTCAGCTCTCAGGCTCGGAAAGGGCTCATCCTAAGTCCGGAGAGGGTCCATTTTGGGCTCAGAAAAAGGCCCATCTCATGTCTGGAAAGGGCCCAAATAAGGCTGTGAATGGTATCCAGTGGTCTCAAGCTCAGAATCGGCCCATCTCAGGGCTGAAAAGGTCAATCAGAGGTCTTGAAAGCAAGGGCGTATCAAAGGGGGTATACCCTGGACACCAGCGGGTATCTCCTTGGGCTGAGGGACCCACCTTGTCTTTCATTTAAGGGGCCCTCAGTCGGCCTGAGGGGACCTCTGCCGGTCTGAAGGGGTCCTCAGTCGGATTGAGGGGGCCCCTCGGTCGGCATGAGGGGCTCTGCCGGTCTGAAGGGGCCCTTAGTCGGCCTGAGCTGAGAGGGGCACTCGGTCGACCTGAGGGGGGGGGCTTGGTCGGCATGAGGGGCCCTCTGTCGGTCTGTCGGTCTCTGTCGGTCTGAGGGACCCTCTATCAATCTGGGGGCCTCCGTCGGTTTGAGGAGGCTCTCTGTCAATCTAATGGGGTCTTACTATTGGAGCAGCAACTCCGATATCCACCGAGAGACCAGCAGCTCCAATACGCGCCGGAAGAGCAGCAGCTCCAATATCCACCGAACTGTGGATAAGAGACAGCCCGAACTCCTTCTTGTGTAAGCTGATGTCGTCTGCAAACGGCCTGACCGAGCCGTGCAGAATGGGTATTGTTGATTTGGAACCAGAAACTGTACTGATCCGTGGACAGGGTAAGAAGTGCTCCACTGGTACCGATCCATATGACCCCGATCAGATTACTGAGGTGGCCAATTACGATTGCTCGCCATTTACCGCCAGTCAGTAGGGTCACAATTCACAAAAACAGCCTACCAGTGATTCTGTCCGCCCCAGTAACTCAGTCGGGAGAGCGCTGGGCTTCTGAATTCACCCGTTAGTGGAAGCCCGGGTTCGAGTCGCTTTGGCGCTCGCTATTTGACCCTGACTGGGATGACATGCGGCCAGTGGCAGCGGTCGCGTTCAAGGTCATGTGACGTCAGAGGGCGGGCGGACCGTGTCCACTGTCCACTTCCAGGTATGTCGGGCACGTTAAACTTTCGCTTATAAATTCTGCCGGACGACAGGAATTGCGTGATCTGGTGGTGAGGTCAGGACCAGCGTAACGAGCTCTGCTTAGCGCGGGCCCTGACCTCGGAAATCCATCCATTCAAAACATTCGGACTAAATGTATGTATAAAAAATGATAGTATCTCTAGAACTTCCTCAAAAGAAGCTTGTGTGGTTCAACTAAAATGGGCTACTACAAGGAACTTGGAGTGGAGCTAAATATTTCTGGATCGCCCCTCGATTGTACTGCTTCAGTCCTCACTCCTCTGTACATTAAAGTAGTTTGAGGGTGTATGCAGTATATTTGCAGATTCAAATGATGGTGCTGTCCCAAAGTCATGGTATAATCAAGGACATCAGTTTATCATGGAATTAATGCATTATATGCATTTTATTATAAATGTATCAGTAAAATTTGCATATAACTAAAGAGAGACTGATCAGTAGGTAATTGACAGGATCCTTGGGCACCCTTCTTGTAAGAAATAGCAAAAGAATCACATGCTAGGAAATTATTTTGAGGACATTGATAACACAAAGCAAAACATGTTTAAAAAATGAATTAGAATGTGAGAAATCAACTTGAATCAGCATCCATTTAGCAGTAAAATTGCCTTGTTAAGTGTTAACTGTGTACCATTTTAATTTATGATCACCTGTATAGCTCAATCAGGAGAGTGCTGAGCATACAATCTGACCCACCCCAGTAAGGTGGGTTCAAGCTACTTCAGCACTCACTATCTACTACTGACAGCGATGACCTGTGACCAGTGGCAGTGGTAGCATTCAAGGTCAGAGGCCTGCTCCCGACCACCTGCAGTTTGGCGGTTACCAGCAGGCTCTAGCCCCACCCCTTTCCTCATGTGTCACCACAAGCAGGCATCTCTTGAACACTGAACACCGCACTGCGCAACTTTACATAACTTTGTAATCCTGCAGTTCAGCGGATGCTTTGTGCCAGCAGCCGAAACTACCGCCGACTGCAGCTGTGTGACGTCATACCTTTCGCCCATCAACACTTTTAGTTACCCCTCCCTGGTTTGGACCACTGCTGACCGCCAAACCGCAGTCAATCGCATGTCTGTGAACAGGTCTCAGATGAAGCCAGCAGGCTTGGCACACTATACTCAATTGTTGGGTATGTTGATGTAAAACTGTAGCTCCTCAATTATGCTGTAAGCCTGGAAAGGACTGACCAGAAGGTGGGGGTCAGGGCCCACACAGCAGGCTCTGCTAAGCATGTATGCTGATCTCACCACTCAAAAATCCATCCAACCAAAACATTCAGACTAGATTAATAAAACAATGTGAAATAATTGTTTTTTTTTAATCATGAAGTGATGATTTGGGTTTGAGGGAGCCTAACTCCTAAAGTTATGAGGCACCCATAAAAATATAATTAACTCATTACTGTGTCAAATCATACTGGATACAGGGAGTCTGCATACTGTAAGTAATGCTACTGCTCTTCAATTGAGACACAAAATAGTAGCAAGAACTTCTAACTAAATACTGACCTTACCTTGTGTTTGTGTTACGGCTGAGTTCCAAACAGTGAACTCAATGCTATGGAAAATAAACATACAAACGTGATACAAACATATGCAAAATTGCTTGCGTCCTAATTGTCAGAGATGCGTCATAGGCGTATACAAATTTTCTACCGTAGCCGCTCTAAATCTACTACATTTCACACTACACTGTCATTCACCACTCAAATATACCACGCAGGGCAATAGATGTCCGCCCCTGTAGCTCAGTGGGAGAGTCCAGAGCGCTGTTCGGCTGCTGGTCTTCTGACCTATCCCGGTAGTGGCAGCCCGGGTTCGAGTCGCTTCGGCGCTCGCTATTTGCTGCCGACTGGATGGAGTCTCTTGCGCAGTGCAGCGGCCGCACTCAAAGGCCAGTGACGTCACGCGAGCGGGCCCGGAGCCGGTGTCCAGGTATGTCGGGCACGTAAGACTTTCGTCTCTAAATTCTGCCGGCCAACAGGAATTACGCGATCGGGTGGTGGAGTCAGGACCAGTGTAACAAGCTCTGCTTAGCGCGGGTGCTGACCTCGGAAAGCCATCCATAGAAAACATTCGGACTAAATTTATATAAGAAACGCATTAAAAATGATACGGTCAGCGGTCACGGAAAAGGGGTACGGTCGGCTTCGGCGCTGGTCGAGTCTTCTAGGGACACGACTGCCAGACGACGGCTGGCCGGCCCCACATGAATGCAACGTCAATGATAACCCTTGTATCCTGGTGTCGTAGATCCAACACGGTGGAACCCGCCCACAGACCTCATCTTGGAATGAACAGTCGCTGTAACCGACAGTGGGAAATTCCGGGCAGAACTGTCACCTGTTCTGCGCCACCACGCCCAGCACCAGTCTACTTAGAGCCGGCGAACAAGACCACATTAGCAAATTGGTTTATTTTGGCTTCAGTCACAATGACCATTGCCGGAACTCCAATTCGGCACACGTCTCACCATGTCGCCTGTTCCATACAGACGACCAATAATTATATATTTACTCCACGTGTGGTTAGCGCTGGCCGCTATTCGCTCTATTACCAACACAGACACACACACACAGACATACACATATACCCCCACCCCCTCCCACACACACACACACGGTGCGGTCTGCGCGGCTTTTCTGGCTCAGCCGTCAGACCACAGGCCGGGTCTGGTCACAACAACGCAAGTCGCCATGTCAGACCACAGGTCGGGCCTGGTCACAAACCGCCATGTCAGACCACAGGCCCGGGTCTGGTCACGACAACACATGTCGCCATGTCAGACCACAGCCGGTTGTCACAGACAAACGCAAGCGCCATGTCAGACCACAGCCGGGCCTGGTCACAACCGCACTGTCAGACCCACCAGGCCCGCGGGTCTGGTCAACGACAACACATCTCGCCATGTCAGACCACAGGCCGTGTCTGGTCACAAGTCGCCATGTCAGACCACAGGCCGGGTCTGGTCACAAGTCACCATGTCAGACCACAGCCCAGGTATGGTCACAACACCACAAGTCGTCAAGGCTCCGGACAGCGGAGTCTCCGCACAGATCACCCTGCTGGACACCGGCACTTCCAGAGGTCACGGTAACCAAAGCCCAGCGGCGGGGTCACATATAGACTGAGAGTCACCGCCAGCCGCCGGCCAACTCAGTCGACCCAACACAACCAGCCAGCCAGACTGTGTACGCGGCGTAATAGGACACGTTCTAGTTATCTGTTCTCAACTGATGCCGCCAGAGACCCAATATATGCATTGTCACGTTCCGTGTGCCGGTTAACGCCCAGTTGACTGACGCCAGACACAGTTGACTGTCGATAACGAATAATAAAGTTATATGCATGCCTGTCGAATGCATGTCGAATAAAGATATATGCAATATGTCATCTTCGTCGGCGTGAGGTTTGTGGAGCTCGTCTGCTCAGCCTCAGTATCGGTTCTGATATCGATAATTTGGACACTTCACAACAGTTAATGAAGTCTAAAACTGCGCAGGGTCGCACGAGGTGCAACCTAGTCAGACGGCATTCACCGCAACTGGAAAATACAGCCCTTCCCACCCACATAGTTTACACTCGGAGTCACCACTGACAACATACCGCCAACAGTCACTCACACATGGGCCTCGGAAAACACGCAAACCCGCGCTCCGGTATCCCAGCGACTGTGTGTGTGTGTGTGACACACGGACAGATATCAAAGTAGCCCGGGAAGCGGGGCGTCACAGCGGCTATGTAGGGAGGAGGCCCGGTACCACCGCCAGGGGCGCATCTGTCGGCCACAGCCGGGTCCGGACGCGGCCCGTCTCGTCTCAGCGTGGTCCGGACGCGGTCCGGTCTCGTCTCAGCGTGGTCCGGACGCGGCCCCGTCTGTTCAAGCGTGGATACGGGCGGCGTTCGTCGCAAGCGGTCCCGGACGCGCCTCCGTCGTCTCAGGTGGTCCGGCGCGGGTCCGGTCTCTCGCAGCGGGTCCCATGAACGCGGCCCGTCTCGTCTCAGCGTGGTCCGGACGCGGCCCCGTCTCGTCTCAGCGTGGTCCGGACGCGGCCCCGTCTCGTCGCAGCAGGGTCCGGACGCGGTCCGGTCTCGTCGCAGCGGGGTCCGGACGGCCACCACCAGCCTGTCGCGGGTCTCTCTGCTCACTGGGTCCTACGGCCGGTACCGCCCATTCACGGGCTCTGACTGACCGCCTCTGACCTGCTCCGCTGACGCACGGCAGCACACGGCACCCTGTGGCCCCGCCCGGCGCCGGACGGCCTACAAGTCCTGCGTCACCACGTAGTGCACCACGCCGGCGAACAGTACGAAGCCGGCCATCACGATCAGGTTACTGAGCGCCGCGCTCAGCCCCGAGTGGGCGTCCGCGGGTGAGCGGCGCGCCGGCGGTCCTCCGGCCGTCTCCTCCGCAGACTCTGCCGCCGACTCACGGCGGCGCGCCAGGGTAGCCTGGATCTCCTGTCGGCCGGGAGTACCGTCAGCAGACAGAAAGAGATGACAGCACATCACAGAGCACAGAGCAGGCAGAGACAAGAGCACAGACAGAGCACAGCAGAGACAGCACAGAGCAAGCAACAGAGCACCAGCACAGATGCACAGCACAGAGCACAGCAACAGAGCAAGCAGAGCACAGCAACAGAGCACAGCAGAGAAGCACAGAGACAGCACAGAGCAAGCACAGAGCACAGCAAAGAGCAAGGAACATAGAGCACAGCACGAGCAAGCACAGTACAGAGCACAGCACAGCAAGTCAACAGAACAGAGCAGAGCACAGCACACGAGCAGAGCACAGAGCAGAGCACAGAGCAGAGCACAGAGCAGAGCACAGAGCAGAGCACAGAGCAGTATGCAGTATGTATACAACACAACATAGAGAGCACAGCACAGAGCACAGCACAGTAGACAACACAGTACAGAGCACAGCACAGCACAGATCAGAGCACAGATCACAGAGCACAGAGCACAGAGCACAGAGCACAGAGCACAGAGCACAGAGCACAGAGCACAGAAGCGAGCGAGCAAAGAGCACAGAGCACGCCACAGAGCAAGAGACAGAGACAGGCACAGAGCACGAGTAGAGCACAGAGCAGCAGCACAGAGCAGAGCAAGAGACGAGAAGACAGAGCAAGAGCAGAGCACAGAAGCAGTATGCAGTATGTATCAACACAAATAGAAGACAGCAAGCTTGTACTGGGAATAACCAACGGGACACAGTAGTCCGTCATCCGTTGCATTACATGTAGCCTATATTCTTTGAGCAAGGACACCCAGTTTCTTGGGTAGACAGCTTCCGGATAAAAGTTGTTTTTTGGGGGGGGGAGCGACGCTAATGTAAAACTGTGGAAAGTGATACATTTAAAGACACAATCAAAAATTGCATTTGCGATCGTGCGCTTAGATAACGATCGAGCTGAGTGAAGCCATGTCGGCTTCCGGCGTTGCAGTCTTCTGGCGCGCGCTTGTTGTTTATGTAGTCCGGCTGGGGGCAGGCCGCTAACAGAGCGGTTTGCTGCGGTCGTGTGTGAATCTCCGAGCGGTGGCCTAACCTGCACGTCCTCCGGGAACAGCTCGCAGAACGTGGCGTCGTTGATGTTGTACTGCAGGCTGTGGTGAGCGTAGATGCGCTTCTCGTAGTCGGACGTCTCGACACTGCCCACCGTGGGCGACACCTCCAACTGAAACCAAACCAGCCAGGACGTCACCGTGAGCCCCGCCGACTGAACAGCGACGCAGAAATCAACACACAAATCATGGGGCGGCAAACGTCATGCTGCCAATCAGGGTTGTGCTCGACTCAGAGTCGGCGAGTCAAATTTGATTCAAAACTGACTCAACTCAACTTGAGTCAGAGTCGAAGTCGTAGGATGTGCATTGAGACAATTTGAGATACATTGGAATGCTGCTCAAGATAAACAGCTGAAGTCGACTCATCTCTTACGAGTCGTCACATTGATGAAATTGTGAGAAACTCAAAATATAAACTATAAAGGGGTCAAAACAATGTTCTGGAGTGTGAGAGAGGGAGTTCAGGTGCTTTTAAATAAACATGATCATTTTTTATATATTATTAATACATAATGTATAACTATACATAATCATAATAGAAAATCACATGACCTGTAGACGTTTGTTTATTGCTGTTTGTTCATTGATGATGACTCTGTTAGAGAGGAAACATTTGAATGTTCAATGCCGGGTTCCAGTCGCTTCGGCGCTCGCTATTTGCTCCTGACTACCGCTCGCTATTTGCTCCTGACTAGGATGGCCCGGTCGCACCCAAGGTCAGGTGACGTCAGTGAGCGGGGCGGAACGTGTCCAGGATGTCGGGCACGTAAAAATTTCGCTTCTAAATTCTGCCGGCTGCCTGGAATTGCCCGATCGGACGGTAGGGGTTGTAGGGGGGGGTCGCCTGTGCTGGCGCCGGTGAACGCTGGGGCGCCAGTGAATGACCCGGGTCGACCAACCGTGACCCGGGCCGACCCCGGGTCTGGTGCGGCGTCGGACCGGTCAGTTCGGAGTGGGCGGCTGCGCCGCGTGTCAGGCGTGCGCCGATCGACGCCATTTTGAAAATGGTACGTCAACTGATGATTCAGGGGTAAGGGAAAGGGGCATCTGCGGCAACTGGATAAACTGTTGAACTGGATAAAATCGCGGATGAATTACTGCCATCTAACGTCAAACCATCGCACGATAATTATAATGACGTCAATATACTGATTCTGGTCAATACTGACAATTTAGAGGATTTATAGAAAAGTGAACATTAAACATGAGTATTTTTCCGTTATATAAAATACTTAAAAATGGTTTAGGAATGAGACTGTCAACAATCATGAATACTTCCGACTGCTGCAACCAGTTTGTTTTGGCGGTGACTGAACTTGTCTGACGTGCGCCGGGTTATACGACAGCAAGCTCCCATTCATTCAGCACTGCCTCCTTAGCTAAATCTATTTTCTGGATGATATGAGTTTTTGGTAATTTAAATATACAATAAAGATTTATGACAAAGCATAAAAGAAATTCCGTGATGTAGAACATTTAATTAAAAACTAGCCAGATGTCAAACCGCCTCCCATTGGCCCTGTGTTGAAGCGCCGTTTCCGCTTTACCTTGTATTATATGACCGTGCCGCGTGTGCTCTGCTGTTGGCGTGCTGGAATAGACTTGGACGACTACTCACAGTTTGCCTGGGTGATATACGGAGCAGATCACAACAGGGGTCAGGGCCTGCGCAACAAGCTATGCTTAGCGTGGGTCCTACTCCTGACCTCGGGAATCCATCCATTCAAATGGTTCGGACTAAATTTATGGACAAAATGTGCCTTTCATTGTTCACATTCATAGGTGTTTATATTCATATTTATTAGTATTATTGCTATTAGAAACGAACGTATTTGAACAAATCTTACAATGCAGCTGGATGCAGTTTTATGATATTCATGATAGTGCAATATTAATGTCTTGATCCAGTCTAAGTCTTCATCGAATAATTTGCATGTAATATTCCCATGAGTTTTTGCAAGTAAAATACAATTGAATTTCGATTCAAATCAATGTCGCGAAGCCAGTTGAACCATGAGTCAACTAAAGAAACTTTTACATGAGTCTGAGTTGAGTCAACGGTAAAAACAAATGAGTTAAAGTTGAGTCGACTAAAAAATGTCTACCTCCGCTTGAGTCAGAGTTGAGTCAGGGGTGTCAAAGTTGAGTCGACCAAAACAAATCTACCCCACTTGAGTTAGAGTTGAGTCAGTCACAACCAAAATGAGTCGGAGTCGAGTCAGTCTTAACAATATGAGTCGAACACAACCTTGCTGCCAATAAATTGATTTGGTTTTCGCGAACTAACAGGAGGCGTGCTCAAAAGGCATTTATACAAATATGTTATAATTTTGTATAGCAAGGGTTAGTAGAGATTTTACCAAACAAAAATCAGACACAATGATCCAAATGACGTCACAAGAAGGTGAAAACATCTATCTTTTGTCGCAAATAGATCATTTTCACCCCTCATTCTACAAGGACACGTAGCATTCGGGAACACCAACACAAACTTTTCACTAAAAAAAAAGTGTGAAAGAAGGTAACAGCGTAAATGAACATAATTAAGTTGCATTACACATGTTTCAAGCGGGTATTGTATTATAACGGTGCTCCATCGTGTTGTTTTCTCTCAGCAGACCATACCAGCTCACAGGACAGAGGTAGAATGATTATATCACAGTTTGAAGACGAGACAACAGCTGTTCATGGCAACATCACCGGTCAGCCTTACATGCCTATAAGGCCGCTGGGTGGCTGTGAGTGTATGACGTACCTATGCCGTCTCGTCACTCAGCACAGTCCTGGTGGCCTGTTATGCTTCCGGGGTTTATAGGCGCATCGACTATTAACCCGCGCTTGACCGGGAGGCAAATAATTCGCCCCTGACACATTTTTGCGATAGCTCAAAATACCAGTGTCCCAAAATTTGTCTATTTGGGTGGGAGATGACACCCAATTGTGAATAATTTTCCACTCTCATTCTCAATTTTAGGAATTAATTTTCCACTCCCAAATTATGATATTGAATTGTGATATTGATTCTGATATAAATAAATATTGACTGAAAATACATGATTCCATTGAAAACCATTGCTTTTCATATTCAAAACAGTAATCAATATCGTACCAATTTCTACATAACTGTCCACTCGCATGGTTTTAGGTTTAGGTTTAGGTTTGGCTTGTGGGCTGGGTTTAGACAAGGTCTATTCAGTGTCCACATCTTGATTATCATTGGACAGTCTTGATCAGTGAAGGTTTTATCATTTGTCCTGATGTCGGTCAAGCCGATTTTTGAAGCTGTTGTGGATGTTGCTGACACAACCTCTTCTGGTAAGCTTCATTCAGGGTGTCACACTCTGTTGCAAAGAACTTGGCTCGTAGTTGGTTGGTGGTAGTTTCTCTTCTTGAGCTTGAGAGTGGTGGCTCGGTTCCTGTCATCTAGGTTCCTTTTCGAAACTGGTTGCGGATCGACGCAACTTTTCCATGTCATATTTTATATGTTTCGATCAGGTCTCCTCTCTTAGCTCGAATCTTCCATCTCGGGATCCCAAGTATTTTCAGACGTTCTGGATACGGTAGGTGCCTAATCTCACGCTAGGGAGTTTTCTAGGGAGTTTTCTGTTTTCTGTTTTCTGGGAGAACAGAGGCACACTACAAACCAACTTCATCTTACAAGAAGTAATATCCGCTAACAGAGACATAGGGAAAACAACGTATGTCGCGTTCCTTGACGTGCGAAAGTGCTTCAACTCTATCTGGCACGACGGGGGTAACAGTTAAAACGCCACACAAAAACCCTTTCTCAACATATGTGCAAAATACCCCAAGACTCTCACGTAGTCATAACGCTCGTAACGTGTACGACTAGAGAGTGCTTTTCTTAATAGTGAGAGTGTGCACAGGCTGCGGGAAGCAGTCTCGTGCTGGCACGGCTGATAGAACAGGGACTTCAAATAGGTCAGGGGGGGGCGCCTGCTGGAGTGTGTCGGTGCTCTGACCAGGTGTATGTCAGTTACTGTGTTACTGGGACAGCACAAAGAACATGAGCACGAACGTGCGCTTACTCTCAGGGAGTGCAGCCCAGTGGCAAAGGAGCTACCATCCCACGATGCATAACAAGTTCCAGTCCATTCGGTCTTACGTCGAGGAGTGAAGGTGCTTCTCATCAAGTCACTGTGACCCATACGGAACTTCAAGAAATCGCTAGCAACATCGCCAGATACAGGCAATTAGCTCGCATCGTGGCAGTACTAGGTATCTACTCCACGCAAAGCAAGTGAACGTTACATGCACTACTTGTTGGCCAAGTCGCCATTTCCTGAATTAGCGACTGGAAGCTCGGTACCAAAAGCAATTGGAGAAGCAGCACCTGAGCTGGAATACAACTCATCTGAGAGCATCTCGACACCAACAAATCCAGCAAGTACTAACGATTGAAAGCAGGACCGACGCACTCGCAAGAAACGCAATCGACATGGGCGTTGTTTTTGGCCAAATGCACGAATGGAAGTAATCTTAGACCTAGTAATAAGCGGATCCAGTGCCCCATAACCCGCCTACACAGAGCTAAATCTGGGACCGGAGACTTATCCGCCTCGCACACGGACCTAAGTTAAGATTAGATAGATGAGGGGTAGGGTTTAGCGATTAAGGTCCTACTTCGCACGCAGCTTGGCACCACCTCCGCTTACCTTGGAAAGGAATGTTGGTGACGGTCTTTAAACCGACTCATACCAAGGACTACCTGCTAAAACCAGAAGACGTGTGACTTGTGTAATGCTAGGTGCACCAACAGTAGTTCTATTCTCTTGATAAAAAATAGCCCTAACAGTTTATAGGTTTTTCCTGCTTGAAAAGCTGCCAAGGAGCATACACTAACCAGATATGTAATCATTCATGGAGCCGCCAACACTGACCGGACCAGTAGCCTTGTACGTCAATGGGAGGAATTGCTCCAAGCACTTGACTTGCCAAGTCTATCTGTTTTAGCTGAACGGGGAACCAGGAGAAACTAACAAATTCTTGGAACAAGATAGTTCGCACTGGCACTGGATCAACTGTCAATGGGCAAAAGGAATCAAGAGCAACTATAGAACATAATTGTCAAAGCACTTAAGATGCTGGCAATGTTGCCGCAAAATAACAAGTATGAAGCACCAAGTGCATTCTGGCCATCTAGCAAATAAGCAACAATTGTCAGACCAAACCACACTAACACAAAATTATTTTACTAGGCAGGACATTCGTGGGTGATACCACAAGGAATGGTCAGGAAGCACATAAATCAAAAATAGTACCTGTCCAATTTGCCTCGTGGTATTGAAACCATTAGAGCATAGTGCTATTTGAATGTATGAAACTCAAAGATGATAGAGAAGAGGCCCAAAGGAGATACCACACCAAGTTGGAGAGCAAACTCGCAGCGGTAGAATGCATCATCTCTGCTGATAGGGAGCAGAGCCTTATCATCCATCATATCGTACAAAGCCCGCATAGAGGGAGAAATCATCGAAAAGAGCAACATATCTATCACCTAAAATAGGCTTGCAGAGCCTATTCATTCAACGCAAACAAGGCGATCATACATGATCATGCATCTACAAGATGGAGTCGACCATTCAAGTTCAAATTCAAAGTTCATGGTCTTTTTGGGCTCAAATTTTCCACTCTGACACCCAAGCCAAAATGAAATCTTGGGACCGTGCAAAATACAATCAAGCAATCAGCGTGAAACTTTCAGTACCTTCTACCAAATCAGTTTTACAAAAGATTTACAAAAGATGTAAATCTTTTGTGTAAAAATGAATGAATTTTGTCCATAAGTTTGTGAGATGTAGCAAATTTAGTGACGTCACTACAAACGAGTTTGACGATAAAATAAGCTGAACTTAAACAGGCCGTACACAGACCAATGTTTGACTAAAATGCGGTAATAAACTTCAAAAGATAGCACATCACAAGGCTTACAAAATGGCTATCTCAGATTTAGAGCGATCTTCTTTGCCCTAATATTTGTTTAATGACAATAAAAAATAAATTTTAAAAACTGTTAAAAACGGAATACCTGTCGGATAACCACATTTGAAAAAT
The DNA here is from genome assembly GCA_014673585.1 of Semibalanus balanoides. NCBI lineage: Eukaryota > Metazoa > Arthropoda > Thecostraca > Balanomorpha > Balanidae > Semibalanus > Semibalanus balanoides. The sequence goes on from VOPJ01005907.1 coordinate 28,906, forward strand.
ATACAAACCAAATTTGAAAACAATATCTTCATTTTTGACTGACTTATGGCTCCCTAAGTATCGTAGTTGATGACGTCATGTTTTGCAATTGTGTTGTTAAGCTTTCTTCGACCAGATACAGACAAATAAATGTCAGCGCTATATTTCTTAGACAAAACTGGTCTAGAAACTTGCTTTTAAATATTTATCAATTTCACATCTTGACCTTATGTGACCTGAGCTTACCTAAGCTTGACACAAACTTCACTTAAATGATTCAGATGGTAAAATTACTACCACTATCGAATTATACGTATAAAATAGCCCATCAAACATGTCTCGCATGACTTTCAAAAATCTTCTGCAGAAAGTGAAGTGACCTTTTGTGACCTGACCTTTGCCAACAATATCATTTCTCGTTTTAGCTCATGTGGGACGTGTATTATACCTTTGGGAGCACTTTGGGTGATCGATCATGGTCGCAATCAAAGGCTTTGGATGAAAAGTTTGGTCCATAAACTCAAATGTCTCGAATATGATCTTTGACCCGACCTTGACTTGATGTGTGACCTCAATTAAAAACAAAAATACAGTATGCTTTAGATGTGTCTCATTGAGAGCTTTCGAATGCCGCCTTTCGCGTATCGCTGCGATATTTGGTTTCGGAGATAACGAGGGAGGTAATTATATTGCCCCCCCCCCCCCATCAGTCAATGGAGTTTGGCTGAGACCCCGGTCAAGAGCGGGTTAATGTGTCCTTAACCTGCTAAGCTTAAGTGTTAAAGTGTCCCAAAATTCAATTTTTTGCCTGGGTGTCAGAGTGGAAAATTTGAACCAAAAACGATGAGAGTTAAAAATGATGTAGAAAATGGTACAATATTGATTTTTGTTCTGGATATGAAAACCAGTAGTTATAATTGAAATCATGCATTTCTAGTCAATATCTGTCAAAATCAATATCACAATGCATAATTAGTGAGTGGAAAATTCACTCCTAAAATGGGGAGTGAGAGTGGCAAATTATTCACTTTGGTGCCATTTTCCACCCAAATAAACAAATTGTGGGACACTAGAGGTCTGATACAGGCCCAGCTGAGATCTCTCTCCAGCAGACACTCACCATGAAGCTGAGCAGGCCGGTGAGGATGGTGGACACACTCCAGCTGGGGTTCCACGTGTCCGGGTGGAAGTCGCTGATGGAGAGGCACAGCCGCGTGTTGGGCTTGAAGCGGCCGTTCGGCGTGATCATGTAGATGCTGGGCGGCCGGAACGGATACTCGCCAGGGAAGCGGAGCATGCCGTGGTACATGCCGCCGGCGTACGGCGTGCCCTCCGGACCACGTACGATGTAGTGCCTGCAGTGGCAAGGGGAACGTGGTGACGGGTACGCCCGGTACTCAAATGGTACAGGGCACAGGCCGCCGGCGTACAGGGTGCCATCCGGACCGCGGATGATGTAATGCCAGTATCGACAAGGAGAAAAACATGACATGATGCTCAGAGGAGAGACAGAGCTGTCAGCCGACAGTCAACACACTCTCAAGCTGGCACGGGGAATCCGACGACCGCTGGTCCCCGCACCCCGAGACGGTCAACACTCCCAAGGGGCCTTGGCTACGAGAGGATAGTGTCCGCGAGACCGGTCCCCCCGGAGACGGTACACCCTCTAAGCTGGCACGGGGAATTACCGACGACCGGTCCCGAGACGGTACACCTCTCAGAGCTGGCCGGGAATACTCGACGACCGGTCCCGAACGGTAACAATCCTCAAAGCTGGCACGGGAATACCGACGACCCGGTCCCCGAGACGGTACCACTTCTCAAGCTGGCACGGGGAATACCGACGAACCGGTCCCCGAGGACGGTACAACTCTCAAGCTGGCACGGGGGAAGTACCGGACGACCGTCCCCGAGAACGGTACAACTCAAGCTGGCACGGGGAATACCGACGACCGGTTCCCGAGACGGTACACTCTCAGCTGGCAACGGAGGAATACCGACGACCGGTCCGAGACGGTACACTCTCAAGCTGGCACGGGGAATTACCGACGACCGGTCCCGAGACGGTTACACTCTCAGCTGGCACGGGGAATACCGACGACGCGGTCCCCGAGACGGTACACTCTCCAGAGCTGGCACGAGAATGCCCCGACGACCGGGTCCCGCGAAGACGGAGTAAACACTTCCTCAAGCCCTGGCAACGGGAATACACGACGCCGGTCTCCCGGACGGTACACTAGTCAATTGCTGGCACAACGGCGCGGAATGAGCCGACGACCGGTCCTCAAGATGGGTAAAACACTCTACAGCTGGCACGGGAATACGAGACCGACCGGTCCCCCGCGAAGACGGTACGAATACTCTCAAGCTGGCGTAGCGGTGGAATACCGACTGACCGGTCCCCCGAGATGAGATTACAACTCTCTCAGCTGGCAACGGGGAATACCGACGAACCGGTCTCCCGAGACGGTACACCTATCAAGCTGGCCACGGGAATAATACCGAGAACCGGGTCCCCAAAGATGGTAAAGGCTCTCAAGCCTGGCAACGGGGAATACCGACGCCGGGTCCGCCGAGACGGTAACACTCTCAGCTGAGCACGGAGAATACCGAAACGATCCCCGGTCCCCGAGAACGGATTACACTTCTCAAGCTGGACGGCAGAATACCGACGACCGGTCCCCGAGACGGTACACTCTCAAAAAGTGGGCACGGGGAATACCCGACGACCGGTCCGAACGGTACACTCTCAAAGCTGGCACGGGAATCACCGACGAACCGGTCCGAAGACGGTACACTCTCCAAGCTGGCACGGGGAATACCGACGACCGGTCCCCCGAGACGGTACACTCTCAAAGCTGGCAAAACGGGGAATCCCGACGACCGGTCCCCGAGACGGTACACTCTCAAGCTGGCACGGGAAATACCGACGACCGGTCCCCGAGACGGTACACTCTCAAGCTGGCACGGGAATACCGACGACCGGTCCCCCGAGACGGTACACTCTCAAGCTGCACGGGGAATACCGACGACCCGGTCCCCGAAAGACGGTACACTCTCACAGCTGTCAGGGGAATACCGACGACCGGATCCCCCGAGACCGGGTACACTCTCAAGCTGTCACGCGGAATATCCGACGACCACGGCACCGCCGAGACGGGTACACTCTCAAGCTGTCACGGGGAATACCCGACGACCGGATTCCCCGGAAGACGGTCTAACTGCAGTTTCATATGCTGGCGAAGCGGTGTGTGAGAATACACCCGTGTAGAGAACACCGGTCCCCGAGAGCGGAGTACCACCCTCTCAAGCTGGCGACTCGGGGAATACCGAATACAAGACCGGTCCCGAGAGCGGTACAACCTTTCACGCTGGCACGGGGGAATACCGGTAGAGCGGAAACCGGTCCCGCGAAGACGGTAAAACAACTCTCCACACTGGCACGGGGAACTACCCGAACGAGCCGGTACCCGAGGCGGTACCCCTCTCAAACAGGCTAAGCACCGGGGAATACCACAACGACCGGGTCCCGAATTGACGGTATCACCTTCTCAAATGCTGAAAGAAATGGGGGAGAATAGCCGGACGACTCGGTCCCCGAGACGGTACACTCTCACAGCCTGGCACAGAAGGACTGTTTTTCCCATATTTCGCGTGAGAGCTGGACGCTAAGAATTCATATTCGTTCACTTTTTTTTTTTTTTGTTTTTTTTTTTTTTTTACCACTGCACTAAAATTTGCGTGTCGTCTCTGCCATGGACTAGTACGCCCCGTGAACCTAAACTGCGGGGCTCTTCAGCAAAAGGTGAGAGGACTGAAACGGAATACCAAACGACCGCCCAAGACCGTACACAAGGCAGCGGAAAGAAAGCGGCTTTGGAATGACACGTTAATCCCAAATAGTGAAAAGAACCATCGAAACTGGTGGTCATTAGTTATTTAGTTAAATTATTCAAGAACAATTAAATCGTTTATGGAACATACCACCCTATGTACTACGCTAACTACATACCACTCGAGAATGTTGGAGGGTAGCGGCTCTGCGGCGATGTAGGGGACAGGATCGCTCTTCAGTCGCATGTAGTCCCGCCGCAGCCGGACGAGCGCCGTGTTATTCTGAGTCCTCTTCCCCATCCCTCCTGAAGCAAGAGATACACACACACGCACACAGACACACGTTAGGCGAGTCGGCGCTCAACAACAACGTGACTGATGGGCCCATCATTGGGGTCTCACACCCACCCAAACAAGGAGACTTTGCCAGTAGCCAGATTAAAAACCTGGAATCTACAGATTCCTGCCCAAGCATTCTAATGACTGAGCTATCCAGAGCCCATGACACACAATATAACCTACAACTGTACTGGACACAGTCTATCAGCTCAGACATTTTGTGTTTAGAACTGCAGTGCTGACAAGTGGCATGCATGCTTTATATACATTTTGAGTCAAACCAATTTAATCTGATGAGTTTCTCAGATAGATATCCATCTATAAAAAGTGTTGCTTGGAATCTGATGCTTACTGTCCAATTGGCAGTTCCTGTTCACCAACATAATTCAGAATGGAAAGCACTATATTTCACAAAGGTTCTGCACAATCCTTCCTGCCATCTCACCTCATCTGATCTTAGTCAATTACTGCAGGTCATCCCAGTCAAGAGGAAACAGCAAGAGCTAGGCCACAAACCTCATCAGCTTGAACATCCTGCTTTTGCAAGTACATAAAGTAATAGGAAGGTGCTTCTTTTGTGCAGGGTGTGCAGGTTGTTTCTTGTATTCAATTATAAACATCTACTCTATTGAGGATGAGGTTAACAAACTTCTCCACCAGCAATTGTAGCCTATTAGTAATACTCAGTGATCATCATACAAGGATAATATCAAACAAAAGATATGGCCCCCGCCACTGGTCAAAATATCAGTGTTCATGACCAGTGCACATATTTAAGGTCACACAGATTATGCGCATCAGATTTGAGCTGTTGTTGGGTAGCATACTGAACAAGGAATCAAAATGGATGTCACAAATGTGCATGCTAGGTAATAGTTGGTTGATCAGTCACAAAAAAAAAAAAAATGCTCAGCACACCTATGCCAGTCTGAATGTCAGCAACTTGAACCACATGGTCAGCAGGGGCAGATCCAGGGGCGGGCAAGAGGCCATGGCTCTCCAAAGGTCCTGAAACTATTATTTGGCCTCCCCCATCATACAGTTGTAGACAGGCTAACGACGTGCTAATCACAGGGAAAGTAGCACGTAAATATGGTTGCAGAGACCCACGTTTTGACCGCTCCACTCACATTTTCTTGCTGCGCTGTGGACCTACCAGGAGGTGTCACCCTTGAGGACCCCCAGACCATCTTGTTGAGTTGACTGACATAAATCAAATATGGTGATGTCATACAGGCTTTCATATGTTCCCAGATCAACAATAGTGATAGTTCTAATGAACCTTGATTTGAACTTTTTGCAAATGGAACATTGGGCAAGTTGACACTATTTGGCATATTGAGCATAATCTAATAAGGTAAGTACCTACCGCTATATACCGCTAATAGCTTTAGCCAGTACCTACAGTGGGGCTTTAACAGTACAGTATTTAAATTTACTTGCTGCACTTGACTTGGACAGCACTTCTCAAGACTTGCAGCAAGGCACACCAGCTATTCAAAATATGCAAGGCTTAAGGATTTAATTTGACCACCATTTCATGCAACCCATTTTTCCAAGCCTCAAAGAGCACAGCAACAGGCATCATAGCTTAATATTTAATTTCAAATTCAGTTCCAATTTAAGGAAATGATGTCAAACACTCTGGAAAAGTTTAAAAAAAAAATGACAAAATATATAAATATAGGTCGTCAAAACGGCTGGAAGAAGGAGCACCATATTGCTATCAGAATGAAGTGAATATCACCAACCACCAATATTACTTACCACCGTGCTATCCAGAGGTGAAAACTTGGAACTTCTGAGCAATCATCGAACATGATACCTGAGGACAGACACTGACGTGCCCTCACAGCTCTCGAAGAAATTGCGAAATCCAATATATGTCAAGGTCTGTAAAGTATTGTAACAAGTAGAGGAAATAGAGCACTGACTCACAATCTCACCTGCGCAGCATTGGACAACAAACTTGCTACGATCAAGGCTGATCTAAATCGCCTTTTAACCGTATCAATAACACGAAGGAAAATTATGACGTAATCAATTACAAAAATGCCTTTTCAGCCATGGTAGATAGAAATGATAGATAGATCTTCAATTAAATAATTACAAATGAACTATTGCAAATCAAATCTGTTACAAAAATATAAACTATGTAAAGCTCAGTGTACGCACGACGACCTCGTAACAAATATAACCAGACGCGCAAAGGACGAGCGAGCCCGTCACAAACAGCGAGGAAATTCGTCTGCCGTCATCTAAACTTAGTGCGGATCCAGAGCGGGAGTAGTGTAACTTCAGCTTTACGGTCAGCGCATCCACGGGAATGGAGGAGTCATGTAAGATTATGCTCCGACCAGCTGCGACGGTAGCGCCGCCGGTCCCTGCGGCCGTGGCGCCACTTACCGCGCCAGGCCGCCAGAGGCGGAGGCGATGTGTCACATCACGCGGCACGTACCACGCGCCATGCTGACCCCTCACATGAGACGAAACATGTCAATAACATAATTGATTGAATGGGGACATAAGAAAGCGAAGACCGCTGCTCAATCGGATGCGGGATTCAAAAGATATAAGCTTCTGAAAAGCGTTACGGTCGGGTCGGGAGCTTATACGCGAGACAAATCCAGTATTCCGTGAGGACCCGCTCGCGCTCGCTCGTAACCAGGAGCAGATAGGGACCGCTGGGCCCTCCAACTGACACACCAATGTCTTTGCAGGCGCTTACCTGCAGTGAGACGCAGGTCGCACTGAAATCGCTGCTGATGCTATATAACCAGTAGACGCCTTAAATGGCGAAGAACGAGCGAGTCCGATAAAAATCCGCGTCAAATTTATCACCCGTCCAACGGACGTTCGTCTTTGCAAGCATTGCCATTTGGAATTATTTTTCGCTATGTTGTTTTGCCGTCGCAAAAGATCCGAACTAAATCGATACTTTGAAACTATAGGTTAAGACGTTATTTTAAATTTGCAATTATAAGACTTCATGGTGCTAGGCTACAGAATTCATTTGTGGGGTGGGTATTAATGATTGGATCGCGCTTTACAGCTGCATCAGTGTCGTTTAATCGGTCTAGCACGCTTCTAGTTTTTAAAGCCTACGCCGGGTAATGAAGGTAAACATGTTATAGAAATCGTCAATAAAAATATTACAGACAGATTTAACACGAAAATTAATGCATTAAAACTTATCCTCCAATTTTCTGCATGCATGTTAGAGACGGTTACATTTGGTCTACAGACTGGTGTTCTGTTTCATCCTTCACGTCCCATAGTGCTGGAGATCCACTGATTTAAATTGTGAAGATTCCATAAAGCATTTAATTTGCGTTTGTATACCAGTAACTTTCACGTACCACGCGCCGCTATTAGACACATAGACAATACGCCGGGCGCGATCGTTTTCTCTACGCACTGTGTTGACCCGTGTCTTTGCGACTATTGGTGTGCGAGATATAGGTCCACGGCCATTCGCAACGCAAACAATGTTGTGTGCAGTGAATTTTCGTGACGAACAGGTGAAACTGCGCACTGCAGGTACCCAGAGTTTTACCTGTGCAACATTGCAAGTTTTGTCTCCAGCCTGACACCAAATTTTAGCTTTATAAGCGTCCAACCTTTTCTCAGCTATAGCAGGATAATACTTCATCTGATCACCCCTGACGCGGCACCGTGTCACCCGGTCTGACCCCTCAAATGAGAAAAAACATGCTAAATCAATCATAAGTTCATTCGCATGGGGCCTAATTCATATGGCGAAGGACCGCTTGTCAATCGAATCTCGGTTCAAAAGATATAAGCTTTCTGACCATCTCGCGTCTGCCGGCCGGCCGGCCCGGCCCGGCCGGCCCGCGCTCGGTCGCCGCTTATATGTGAGAAAAATCCGATAGTCAATGAGGACTCGCTCCGCGCTTCGCGCTCGCTCGTAATTATACACGCTAAACCCTGTGCATGTGCATGCCGTGAGCAGTTTCAGTGGTAACGTGAACCCAGCAAAGGATGTTCACTTTCTTCTCAAGAAACACGCATTTTAGGTCAACACCTCTCGTCTCGACTACCGCACTGTCGGCTAGGGAATGTATGGCCCAGTTATAGTACCCAACGGTGGAAATCGTGTGGATCAATCAAACTCGGCATCAGTTGGCACACACATAATGAGCACCAAGGTCACGATAAAAACAACATCAGGGTGTCTTAGAAGTAAGGGTGCAGGCAATACTTGAGGTTAACAGAATGAAAGGCTAATCATTAACATTTATTCGACGCCTGTGGAATGAAACAATTTGACAGAAAGGTGCCAGGCACACGCCTGCAACAGCAGCACAGAGCGCCTGCCGGTATGTTCGCATGATACTCAGTCCATTCGGATGACCACAGGTTCGTCACTAACAGTAGTGCCGCGAGCTGGAGGATGGTGAAGAGACCCACCACACAAAATGACCCGCTCGTGTTTTCATGACCGTGTCTATATACAGCCCGCCGCGACCGGCCCCAGTGCAGGTGAAGGTGGCCGTGGCTGATCAGTAGAAGTCGCCGCGCCCCGGCGGCCTGCCGCCCCGCGCCCGACCGCGGTCTCCGCCGCGCCAGCCGCCGCGTTCCTCGTCTCTGAAGCCGCCACCACCGCGGCCCCGGAACCCTGCCCCGCCCCGACCACCGCCCCGCCAGTTATCCTCCTGGGGAGGCCCTACGCCCCGATCTCTCAAACCACGACACCGCCCCGACACCGCCCGACACCGCGCCACCGCGACACCGCCGACACCGCCGGACACCGCCACACCGACCACCGCCACCGCCTATCTGCCACACCCCACACCTCCCCGTTGCCGCCACCTCCAGCCGTCATCCTGTGCAGGGCCACCGCCAACCGTCCCCCACCCCTCCAGCCGTCGTCAGGAGGGGGGCCACCACCGCGGCCACTTCCTCTGCCTCTCCAGCCGTCTTCCTGTGGAGGGGGCCCACCGCGTCCGAGGCCTCCGCCACCGCCGCCGCCTCGCCAGCTGTCTTCCTGTGGAGGGGGCCCACCGCGTCCGGGGCCTCCACCGCCGCTGCCGCCTCGCCAGCCGTCTTCCTGTGGAGGAGGCCCACCGCGTCCGGGACCTCCACCGCCGCCGCCTCTCCATCCATCTTCCTGTGGAGGAGGCCCACCGCGTCCGGGGCCTCCGCCGCCACCACCTCTCCAGCCGTCGTCACGGGGAGCGCCGTTATCCCGGTCCCTCCAGCTGTCATCGGGCGGCCCCTCGCCTCTGCCGCCACCCACACCCTCCCTCCACCCCTCGTCCCGGGGCGGCCCTCCGCCGCGGCCGCCACCCCGGCCCCGCCAGCTCTCCTCCTGAGGCGGCCCGCCGCCGCGGCCTTCCCCTCTGCCCCGCCAGCTGTCCTGCGGGGGCCCGCCGCGGCCGCCCCGCCAGCCGTCCCGGCCGCCGCGCCATTCTCCGTCCGGGGCGGGCCGGCTCTCCTCGCGACGTTCATCCGGGTCCCGCGCGCCGCGCTCCCCGCCGTCGAAGCCACCCCGCTCGCCGCCGCGGAAGGCGCCCCTGAAGCCGCCGCGGTCGCCCCGGAAGGCGCCCCTGCCGCGGCCGGGCGGCGGGCCGCTGCCCTCGTGCACGCCGTTCGGTTCCGTCTGCATCTTGTCGTTGTCGTCGCGGCCCCAGTCGCGGCCGTTGCTGCTGCCGCGGCCCCGCGGTCCTTGTCCAAACCGGCCTTCCAGCGGGCCGCGCCCTCCGCCGCCGCGGCCCCGTATGTCCCGCATGTCGCGGTTCCGATCTGGGTCGCCGGCGGCGGGCCTCATGTCGGCATCCCGCGCCGCCTGGTCCTGCTCCGGCTGTCGGTCGTCCCCATCTCGCGGCCGGCCGTCCCTGGATCGCGACAAACAACACAGTCAGGTCACAGGCCGAGTCAAACCACTGGCAGATCACACGAAATATCAGCACACAAGTCACGGAAATAACAGCAATCGGCAGCGACTACAGATACAGGGACCGTTTGCGACAGAAGCAAGGCAGCGTATGCACTTCTGACTAGTTTAGATCTGTGTAAAGGACCGATGACGTGGCGTGCTCTGATTGGTTCGAGTGTTGAGGTTGCCGCTGTCAGCAGACCACTGACTGAGCTGAAGCGGAGTACTAACCTGTCTGGCCAGCGTCCGTCCTTCTTCTTCCAGCCGTCCTCCCCGGGCTTGTCGTCTTTGCTGTCCTCCCGGTCCCGATCGCGGTCACCGGGTGGTCTGAAGGCAGCACCCCGACCGCGACCCCGCCAGCCGCCGCGGCCGCCACGCCAGCCACCTACACACGACGACACACAACATGTCAAACAACGATATGAAGGTGTAAGACGGGCAGCTGGGACTTGTCTGGGTACTACTTTACACCCTTACTGGAGGGGGTTGGGGTCATTGAAATATAATGTTTGCGGACTATGCAATATAGATCAGCGCTGCGACAATGTAACAATGTACTGCCTAAACAATGCTGAGCTTGGATAGCGCTCGCATCTAGTGATGCAATGCTGTTTAGTAAACATATATCTGTGTTGCACGTGGAACGTGTAAAACGCTTTTACCGCGAGGCAAGATTGGCATTATTACGATCAGCTTTACTTAAAACACACTTTGTTTTCTGCGTTAAGGTTTCCCTTTGCCCCCATACAGAAGACTAGAAGTGACACGGTGTGCACGTGTTGGTGCGCCCCGACTGACCGCGCTCCTCCCCTGCGTCGCCATGCTGCATCCAGCGCTCGTTCCAGTGGCTGGCGAAGCGCCAGTGCGGCCGCCGCTGCGGGAAGCGCCGGTCGCCATCGGGCCCTGGCGGCCCGGTCGGCCCCGGCGGGCCTTCGTCACCGTCAGGCCGCGGCTCGCCGTCCGTCTGACCGACCGGCGGCTCCACGCGGTCCTCCGGTCCCATACCGGGGATGAAGGGCGCGTCAGAGCCGTTACCGGCGTCAGCTGACGTGTCGGCGCCGTCCTCAGCAGCTGCCGGGACACCATACACCATCGTCAGTACAACAAACAGACAGCTCTGCTACACCCTCCTCCGCCTGCGCGGAACCATTACACCAATCGTCCAGTACAACAAGACAGGACAGCTCTGCTACACCCTCCTCCGCTGCTGGGACACCATCACCATTCGTCAGGTACAACAACAGGAGGAGACAGCTTGTCTGCTTGACACCCTCTCCGCGTGTGGCCGGGACACCATACACCATCGTCAAGTTAACTCAGTACAAACAAACAGACAGGCTCATGTACACCCTCGCTCCGCTGCCGGACACCATTAACACCATCTCAGTACAGAAACAGACCGGCGGTCTGCTACACCTCCTCCGCTGCCGGGAGCAGCCATGACACCTCGTCAGTACTCAGATTACAACAAACAGACAGTCTTGCTACACCCTCCTCCCCTGCCGGGACCCATACACCATCGTCAAAGTACAGCAAACAGCACTCTGCATACAACCCTCTCCGTGCCGGGACACCCATAACACCATTCGTCCAGTACAAACAAACAGGACGAAGCTCTCTAACCCCTCCTCCGCTGCCGGAACACCAAGACACCATCGTCAGTTACATCAGTACAACAACAGACAGCTCTGCTACACCCATCCTCCGCTGCGGGACACCCACTACACATCGTCGATACTCAAGTACAAACAAAGGAACAGACAGCTTGTACACCTCCTCCGCTGCCGGTGACACCATACACCATCGTCAGTACAAAAAACACAGACAGACATCGTGAATACACCCTATCCTTTCCCCCCGGAGACACCATACACCAGTCGTCCAGTACTCGAGATACAACAAACAGACAGCTCTGGCTACAACCCTCCTCCGCTGCCCGGAGACACCACTCACCGATCGTCAGTACATCAGTACAACAAACAGACGAGCCCTGCTCCGCCGTCCTCCGCTGCCGGGAACCATACACCCATCGTCAAGTACTCAGTACGCAAACGAACCAGACAGCTATGCTATGCAACCTCCTACCGCTGCCGGGACAGCCCATAACACCATCGTGCAGTACTCAGCTACAAACAACAGACAGCTGCTACAATCCTCCTCCGCTTGCGGCGACACCATACACATCGGTCAGTTACCAGTACAACAAAACAGACAGCTCTGCTACACCCATCCTCCGCTGCGGGACCCATAACACCAATCTCAGCTACCAGGTACAACAACAGACAGCTGCTGCTACACCCGTCACTCCCGCTGCCGACACCATACACCATCGTCCAGGCAACAAACAGACAGTCTTGCTACCACCCTCCTCCCTGCCGGGACACCATACCCATCGTCAGAGTAGACTCGAGTACAACAAACAGACAGCGTCTGCGTACACCTCCTCCGCTTAGTGGACGACCAATACCCTCGTCAGATACAACAAACAGACAGCTTGCTACACCCTCCTCCGCTGCCGGGACACATACACCATCGTCAAGTACTCAGTACAAAAAAGACAGCGTCGGCTACCACCCTCCTCTGCTCCGGGACACCCATACACCATCGTCAGTACAACAAACAGGACAGCTCCTGCTTACACCTTCTCCGCTGCTCGGACACCATACACCATCGTCAGTACTCAGATACACAGCGAAACAGACAGCTCTGACACCCTCCTCCGCTGCGGGGACACCATACACCATCCTCAGATACTCAGTTACAAACAAACACAGCTCTGCTACACCCATCCTCACCGCTGCGGGACACCATACACCATCGTCAGTACAACAAACAGACAGCTCTGCTACACCCTCCTCCGCTGCTGGGACACCATACACCATCGTCAGTACAACAAACAGACAGCTCTGCTACACCCTCCTCCGCTGCCGGGACACCAGTACACCATCGTCGTACTCAGTACAACAAACAGAGCTCTGCTACGGTTCATCTGCGCTATCCTGCCGGTGTTGCATCGTGCGGGATGGCACACATGACTGGCATCACCGACGACAGACACCAGCAACATGCCGTCGTCAGTACAGGACATGACATGTAGGATAGCATAGCGCACGCCACCTTCCCGGCCATAGAGTGCCATCGTCAAAAACAAATACAAAAACTTCCCTCGCAAGTTCCGAAACTGTGAGGTCCATTTGCACAACAAAGGACGATATACTATAGTGGTATGCAGCTACAGTGGCTATGCCGGAGGGAGCGCACCTGGCTGTGACGCGTCCTCGGATACGGAGATGCGCCTGGCGAGCGGCACAGTGTTGCTGTCCGCGCCCTCGCCGATGTTGAGGTTGTACTTGTCCTGCATAGTGTCGCCCGGCCGGTTACGGGTCCAGAACTTGGTGGTGTGATCGTTGGAGCCGGAGGCCAGCACGTGACCGAGCGGGTGCCAAGACATGCACCAGATGAGCGAGTCGTGCGCCTGCTCAATGCAGCCCACTTCCTTGTCACAGCTGCGGGCACACGGTAGGGGGAGACGCAGTCACAGCTGGGGTCACACGGTAGGGGGAGACGCGGTCACAGCTGGGGTCACACGGTAGGGGAGACGCTGTCACGCTGGGGGCACCAGGTAGGGGAGACGCGGTCACAGCTGGGACAACACGTAGGGAGAAGACGCGGTCACAGCTGGGGCACACCTGGTAGGGGGAGTACGCGCGGTCACAGCTGGGGACCACGTAGGAGGAGACCGGTCACAGCGTGGGGGCACACGGTTAGGAGACGACGCGGTCACGGATGGGGGGTCACGGTAGGGGGAGACGCGGTCACAGCTGGGGGTCACGGTAGGGGGAGACGCGGTCACGGCTGGGGACACACGGTAGGGGAGACGCGGTCACGGCTGGGGGCACACGGTAGGGGGAGACGCGGTCACAGCTGGGGACACACGGTAGGGAGAGACGCGAGGGGTCGAACACTGGGGCACACCGGTAGGGGGAGACGTGGTCAACAGCTGAGGGACACACTGTATGGGGAGCGTGGTCCACAGCTGGGGGGCACCTGATTAGGGTGGAAGACGCAGTTCACAAGTGGGGGTGTAGGGAGAGACGCCGGGTCACAGCTGGGGGCACACGTAGGGGAGGATGCGGTCACAGCTGGGCACGAGGTAGGGGGAGACACGGTCACAGCTGGGTGGCTACACAGTAGGAGGAGACACCGTCATCAAAGCTGGGATGGACACGGTTTAGGGGGAGACGCCGGGTCACGGGCTGGGGGTCACGGTGCTAGGGGGAGGGGACGCTGTCACAGCTGGGGCACACAGAGGATAGGGGACACGGTCACAGCTGGGGGCACCGGGTAGGGGAGGACACGCGGTCACAGCTGGGGTAGGGGAGACGCTGGTCACAGCTGGGGCCACGAGTGTAGGGGGAGGACGCGGTCACGGCTGGGAGGGGCCGGTAGGGGGAACGCAGGTCACAGCTGGGGGCACACGGTAGGGGATACACTGGTCACAGCTGGGGCACCACGGATAGGGGGAGACGGCTGGTCACAGCTGGGGTGGGAGGAGACGCGTCACAGCTGGGGGCACTACGTTAGGGGGGGAGACGCGGTCACAGCTCTGGGGGCACACGGTTAGGGGAGACCGCGGTCACAGGCTGGGGGTAGGGAGAGAACGCGGTTCACAGCTGGGGCCACACGGTAAGGGGAGACGCGGTCACAGATGGGGTAGGGGGACGCGGTCACAGCTGGGGCACATCGGTAGGGAGAGACGCAGGTCACACTGGGGGCACACGGGTAGGGTGGAGACGCGGTCACAGCTGGGGCAACGGATAAGGGAACGCGGTCACGGCTGGGGACACACGTAGGGGGCAGACGCGGTAAGCTTGGTGGGGGTCACGGTTGGGGGAGACACCGGTCCCAGCAGCTGGGGGCACGACGTAGGGGCGAGGACGCTGCGGCAAGCTGGGGACACACATTATAAGGGGGAGACGCGTACACAGCTGGGGAGTTGGGAAAGCGCGGGTTCACAGCTGGGGGCAACGGATAGGGAGACCGCTCAGCGGGTCACGGCTGGGACCACACGGTAGGTGGGAGACGCGGTCACGTGGGTGTCCCGATAGGGGGAGACGGTGTCACAGCTTGGGGGCACACGTTAGGGGAGGACGGCGGCAGGCTGGGGCACACGGTTTAGGGGAGACGCAAGTCACAGCTGGAGGGCACACTGGTAGGGGAGACGCCGGTCACAGCTGGGTGCACACGGTAGGGGGAGATACAGGTCACAGCTGGGGGCACACTGCTTAGGGGGGAGACCTGGTCACAGCTGGGGCACACGGTAGCTAGTTCAGAAAAGCGGCCCGTGTTTTCTCAGTTTTCTTAACTTGGAACGTTTTGTTCCGCGAAAACTTTGACGAATAATGTTTTTGTCTTTAGTCTGTGCGGTGCAAATGGCTGACCGAGGCATACCAAATGGCAGTGAGAAACGCGAGTAATGTAGGACAAAAAATAACTATACAATATTATGATATTACTTTGACAGGCTGCCATCACCATAGGAGTGAGGTTGTTTTCCCTCCATGCTTATGGCTAGATTCGCGCCTGTACAATACATGTATGGCTAATTTTTGTTTTCTATATATCCCAGAGCATTTGTTTCTCCTGTCCGAAATTGTTTGTCCGCCGCTGGACGAAAAAGTTTGTTCCGCAAACTTAGATGTTGGGAATCTTCTTTTCTGGGTACCCTGCACGGGTAGGGTGAGACGCTGGTCACGCTGGGTGGCACACGGTAGGGGGAGGACTACTTTGGTTCACAGCTGGGTAGGGAGAGACCGGTCACAGCGGGGCACACGGTTAGGGGGAGACGCACGGTCCACAGCTGGGGCAACGTCAGGGGAGAACTCGGTATACAGCTGGGGCAACACTTAGGGGAGACACGGTCACAGCTGGGGGTAGGAGAGATGCGCGTCACAGCTGGGGGCACCCGTGGAGGGGGAGACCTGGCACGGCTTGGGGACACACTGGTTAGGGGGAGACCGTACAGCTGGGGGCACACGTTATGGGGGAGACGTTTGGTCAACAGCTGAGGGCACCACGTAGGGGGAGACGCGGGTCACAGCTGGGGCACACGTTAGGGGGAGACGCGCGGTCACAGCTGGGGGTCACGGTAGGGGTGAGGACGCTCCTGCCACACTGGGGGCACACGATTAGGGGGAACGCGAGTCACGGCTGGGGTCGCGGTGGGAGAGCGGACGCGGGTCACAGCGCGGGTGGCAGAGGGACGCAGGTCACAGCTGGGGGGCACACACGGTAGGGGGAGAACGCGAGCGGGGTCACAGGCTGGGGGCACACGGTAGGGAGACACGTCACAGCTGGGAGGTCCGGTGGGGGAGACCGTCACGGCTGGGGGTCACG
Source organism: Semibalanus balanoides (assembly GCA_014673585.1). Classification (NCBI taxonomy): domain Eukaryota; kingdom Metazoa; phylum Arthropoda; class Thecostraca; order Balanomorpha; family Balanidae; genus Semibalanus; species Semibalanus balanoides. The sequence continues at coordinate 45,353 of VOPJ01005907.1, forward strand.
GCCACGGTCATAGTCTTGGTGCCGTCATAGCGTGGGCCGCAGGGACGTAGGAACGTCCGAAAAGTAGGGAGGAGGGGGGGGGGCAGTGAAACTTTGATCTCGTCTTGAGAAAAACCCAACCCTCCTATGACATATTTATTTGCAGATTTGGGCTCTTCTCGTATTGGCGAACCTTTTGCCATCAAAAACTTGTATCACCAGGTAAAAGGACAAATTTTAGCAAACAGAAACGACCAAAAAGTGAAGGGTACATACCCTTTCTCCCCCCCCCCTCCCAGGTCGTTTCTGTTCCTTACATCTATTGGTGGGCCGGACCGGCAGGGGTCACGGATGGGTCACGGTCACGGACGGTCAGTGTGGATTGTCACGTCACGTCATGACATGCGTCACGCCAAAGTCACGTGTGTTTCAAGCCCCGAGTCTGAGGTCTAAAATGATACAAGGTTAACGAAGCCAACCAGCATCGTAACGATTAGGGGGAAAATGCGGAGCGATGTTAAGCGACTACTAGACAGTTTATATCCGATGAGGAACAATAACTCACCGATACTATTTTCACCCTGCAAGAGGTGGACGTTATCGGTCACGTGACTCGGGTCATTACCGGGACATTGACTTATTTCAAATATGTCAACTGGACAAGTAAAGAAACCGATGCTGTTTTCCAGGTTGTAGTAGTTTCAGTGCAGATATCAGTCATCTGACGGTGAGGGGGGGGGGTGAAGTGAGCTACTTACCCGACGTTCCAGAACATGAGCGCTCCGTCTGAGCCGCCGCTGGAGAAGAGGGTCTCGTGGATCGGGTGCCACGCCAGGCTGGCCGCCTCCTTCTTATGGCCGCGGAACACCTGGCAACACCGACCGACCCCGCTCAGTTGCCAGCACACACCAGCTGCACATACCCCGCTCAGTCGCCAGCACACACCAGCTGCACATACCCCGCTCAGTCGCCAGCTCACACCAGCTGCACATACCCCGCTCAGTCGCCAGCACACACCAGCTGCACATACCCCGCTCAGCTCGCCAGTCGCCAGCACACACCAGCTGCTGATACCCCGCTCAGTCGCCAGCTCACACCAGCTGTACATAACCACGGACTGGCAGACAGCTGACCCCGCACACAACGAAACGGAAATGTGCCAAACGTGGAATGCGAGGTGTATTTGAAATGTGCATCAATTTAACGAAAAAGACTGTTGCTCCTTGCATGTGATAGCTTCTGACATGCATAGTGATCAGACTGGTTATTGGAATTGTTCTATCAAAGTCCCTTGAATGAAAACAGCTTCGATTCACCACCGGACCTTTTGATTCATGAAACGTGATTGAATCGAAACCCGCATAGAACAAGGCTGATTGACGTTGAATCAAACTTAAATTGATTACAATTTTTCGATATTTGTAATCAGAAAGAATAGTTTATCAAAATTATTATTTACGATTCAATCGCGATTAAACCATTTATGTTTCAAAATGAATCATGATTGAATCGTCCCCCCCAAAAAAAATGAACCAATACCCAGTCTGAGAGTGATTGGCGTCGAGATGATTTTAAGGTTGGGGGGCGGGGGAATCTGTCTGGCAGACGTTAAAGGGAATAGTTCACCTTGAAAAATAATAGAAAAAGCTCAGAAATGATGAAGAGAAGCAATAAATTAAGTATCATATTACTAGTACGTCAAAGAAACCTATACTTACGCGGAAAAAGCAAATTAAAATGTCAATTATTTGGTTTTGATAATATCAACTATTTTTTTTCCCTCAACGTATGCGACACTTTCAAGCTGGCTGAGAAGCACTGCACGTCTCGATTTCAGTGCAGGGATGTGTGCGTAATACATGCGGTGTAGCTTTTGGCCCACGTACTTTGTTCGAACGACTGCCGGGACAAACTAGTAACGCTTTGAAAACCCATAGCAGGGGTACTTCTTCTAAAGTAGAGTATTCGTCACTATCTTATTTCACTAATTGAAAACGTGCTAGTGTCCGCCATCGGTCGACTTCAAACTGTCCGTGGCTCCTAGGGCCGTCCGTCTGGATTATGTTTCACGCGGTCATGCACCGTTACACTGTCCACTGGCGTACCGGGTCTGCCGGTCGGCTCCTATTTACTCCAGTCGGGCGGCTGCGCCCGCGGGCGGCCCAATCCAAACAGCGCGGCACGCGCCGTCATGGTACGCAAACGTGGGGTTCGGGTGAGTGGGGAGGGGACACGATAACACATTATGTACGCGAGCCTGGAACGTTCAGCCAGGCTGACAACGCTACGCTACGCTACAGAAGCAGTTGTTTAGCAAAAATGTTTATAGAAGGATTTAAAGCATCAAATCACTATGCTAGCACTTAACTGAAAACGTTCATTCTTGAGCATATGAAAAGAATGAGGTATGAACATAATGGTTTTGTTCCAGGCCACTTCACAGCTTTTCCCCAAGTCCTTACGTCATTCTGTCGTCATAATCATCGAACGCTCAACCTCCACGCCAAAATCAGCCAATCATCAGCGCTTTGGAGTTACCGGCGTATACCCCGGTCCCGCACTTTTAGGACTGAACTATTAAATAATTAAGAGCAGGTTTCTTGAAAATGTGAAAGCGTCACAAGTACATCTTTTCGGAGCATCGCGCCACAACTTTGAAAACCCTATGGTTAAAGGTGAACACCTATTCCTTTAACAACCTACAGCAAAAACTACACAACCGCTCAAGAACACCAACCTAACAAAATAACACTAAAAATAACGTTTGCCATGGTTGGCCCTTCTTACTTCCCTTGTCTTTCCTCACGTTCACTTCCCTCCTCACCCTCCTCACTCCCCTCTCTCCCCCTCCACTTCCCTCCCCCTCCTCTTCCCCCGTAGCGACGTAGTGACGCCATAGTATTAGCTTGATAATATGCGAGTAATAACCTTGAGATACATGACAGTGTTACTGACCTGCATCTCCTGTGACAGATTCCTGATGTCAAACAGCTTGATGAGGTGGTCGCGGGAGGCGGTCAGCAGCCAGTTGCCGTTCCTGTTGAACTTGAGGTCCATCACGGTCGACTTGTGGGCGTGCCTGTCGACCACAGCACACTAGTCAGGAAACCTCACCAGACGACCCACAGTGCCGACCGGAGGGGAGCCACTCTGACGATCGCGGATACGACATACACTGCCAACATTACTGTACTGTGTCTTTTCCGTAAATACAAACGTCAATGAAACGAGACTCCTGATGGCTTTTCTGTGACTCGCGATACCTCTGGAGCTGCCCTGATACGCCCCACTTAAGCGGCCCACTCAGGCGGCGAACATAGAGCAGGGGGACAGCGGGCCCGCACAGCAGACACTGCGTGGGGGACAGCGGGCCCGCACAGCAGACCTGCGTGGGGCGAAGCGGGCCCGCACGGCAGACACTCGCGTGGGGGGACACGCGGGCCCCGCACAAGGCGATACTGCGTCGGGGGACAGCAGGGCCCGCACCAGTCAGACACTGCCGTGGGGACCAGGGAGCCGCACAGCAGACACTGCGTGGGGGACAGCGGGCCCGCACAGCAGACGCTGCGCGAGGGACAGCGGCCCGCCCAGTCAGGAGACTCACAGTGTAGCCAGACTCTGTCCGGACTTGGGGTCCCAGAGCCGCACCGGCTGCTGGTTATCCTTGCTGCCCGACACCACCAGACCTTTGTACGGGTGCCAGTCGACGCACTTCACGTCCGCTCCGTGCCCTGCCGAGAGGTCAGGTCAGGTCAGCAGAGGTCACGGACATCTGCCCTGCCGAGAGGTCAGGTCAGGTCAGTAGAGGTCACGGACATCTGCCCTGCCGAGGTCAGGTCAGGTCAGCTGAGAGGTCACAGACATCTGGTGACGTCGCTATCGTGACGGCTGCGTGTGCTTACCGTGTGACTGGCAAATAATGTTCGTGTCTTACCTTTTGCCGTTTTGTAACTAACAGAAACGCTTCTCGTCTACTTCTAACTCTACATTAAATATGTCTAAAATTAGCTCAGTATGTCTTGTCATATACTTGGGTTATGGATAAAAGCGTGCTTAGTGATGGAATGTGTATGCAATAAATTGGAGAGAATCTCGTATAATCACAGTACGTCGCTATCGTGACGTACTGTACGACGCTACGACGCTATCGTGACGTATCGTGACGTACTGGGCGCAACAGCGGTCATGTTGCTGCAGTAGTGAAATAGCAGTATTCTGATATAAAACATCGAAGTCAATTAGACCAACGATAACCGAATTGTAATGAAAGACGACAGAGCTCAAAAGCTGACCCGGTCAACAATCAACAAGCATTGTACGCAGAGTTGACCAACACAGCGGCACCCAGCGGCAGTGGTGCGAAGCTCAGGTCCGGGCCGTTTCTGGCATATATCAATTCCAGCTCATGTATAGTGTATGCCTCAAGAAAGAATACTTCTTCGTCATGTATGAAAGTTAAATATCTATCTTTATACATTCTCTGAATACAGTAAATCATTCTCGAATAATGAGACACTGCCCATGGGTGGAGCTTTTCAGAAAAAAAGTTGGTGTGGCAAAATATTCCATTGTTTTGCATGGTTGAAGTGAAAACATGCAATTTTAACGTCAGGAAACGTCTAAATATGACAAATACTATGGACACAAGTTTCAGTGGCAGATCTACGGTTGGGCAAAATGGGCGATTGCCCCCCCCCCTCTCCCATCCCAAACCGACCAAACTCGCAAAAAAATGACACATTTCATGATAAGGACAACTCCTAAGCAACTTAAACTAAAGGAAACGTTTGTTTTAAACAACTCAGCTACCAAGTATAAGCAAGCAAAATCCCCGAATAAGTTTTCAGAATTGTGTGAGACTTCTTGCAACTTCCTCCCCCCCACCCCCAAACTCCCGATCTGGATCCGCATCTGCACAAGTTAGTGGGGCAAAACGAAAAGTTGGTGGGGCAGTGGCCACACCATTCAAATAGGAAACTCCATCCGTGAGTCACTGCAACTTTCGGATGATATCGCAAAAACCGGCTTAAACAAGTCCCAAGGACCACTTATGATTTTAGGAATCGCCATCAGGCATCAAAGGCTAACCCAGGCAGCGCAAATAACAAACACAAAAAAAATATATGAATCTGAAAACTGTTTACAAAGGTCTACTCACCACTTCATACTCGTATATGGCAGCGTTTGTTCAAGTTAACGGGAGCTAGCCAACCGTCAGCTGACGCTATCCCAATACACATTTCGATGTTTGGCCGACGTCGGCAGATGTCAGCATCTCGGCAGCGGGCCAGCGGCATGCCGAAGTCGGCTACACGTCGGATATGTCCGCTTATGCCGAGGTCCAGCCGACGTCGGCATCTCGGCAGCGGCATGCTAACGTTGGCTGGACCTCGGCTGGACGTCGGCATAGGCGGACATATACGACGTCTAGCCGACGTCGGGCCGACGTTAATCCGACGGCGGGCCGACGATGATTTAGGCTTTGGGGCGCCGCAACTATCGGGCAGACGTCGGCCTGACGTCGGCATGTTTACCGGGATTTCAACTCGGATGAGGCGGCAATTCGCTTATACATTGAGGTTCCAGTTAATTGCATACAACGATTCTGGCACATCTGGCGCACTTGAGTTGTTGCCATGAAAACGTGTGAAACAAACACTCTGACTCTTTGCTATTTGGTATTTCCGGAATGGGAGGACCAATCAACAGCAAAAAAAAAACTTCGTCGGAAAACTTCATCAATGGTGGGAAATCAAAATCCCTTCGGAATTAGCCTTAATTTCTTCGGATTTTATGTTTTATTTATGTCAATTATTGGGCAGAAATCAGGCCTTATAAGACATTAATTTTGTTTTGTCATTACTAATTTCAATTTCGACAGACTAAAGCTAAATATAACTGCTAACGCAATCTGGTTGCACAACACTGACTTAACTTGATATTGGCAGCCCCGTGGTGAGCGGACTCGTCACGGTCAAATTGTCTGGAAGAGACCGTAACACGATAATATTGGGCGAATGGGTGCGAATTTGAAAAGAAAAAAAAAAAACGGCTATCATATGTTTAACCCGCGAGTTACTGGGGGGGGGGCGGTGGCTAATTTATAGCCCCTCACCGTTATCGCAATATTCTTAACCAACGTAGTATTCGTGTACCAGAACTTTCAGTACCTTGTCCCATATCAATTTGAACGATCCTACCCGAGTGGATCAAAGGATGAGGGCGTATGATAGGTCAACGGAAATGACGTTAGAGTGACGTACACTGTTCTGGCGTTTTGTTGTTGAAAAATGAGGGTTTGCGGGAAGAACGCTGCAATAGTAACAATTTTAAAAGATAAACTCAGATTGCTCATCACACCAAATCGCACACGGTAATAAAGTTTGGGCTATCAGGACTGCTTATCTGCGGATTTTCTCTTTTTTTATTATTCCAAGTTTTGAGAAATCTTAAAGTCATTTTAAGAAAAGTTAGATTGGTTAATAGACCGGAAATATATAAAATTGTAGTTGATCCAGTGAAGTGTGTGTAGCAAGCTGAAGACAATATCTTCAAAAATGACTGAGTGATCCGCCTTTCAAAGTACAAATTGAGACCACCTTTACTGTAAACAATTAAGCAAGGAAAAGTGCGATTTCCGTTTTTTGCTTTTTTCTTCAATTTGTATGGATCAAAACATGTTCTAAAACTTTTTCGCGTTCCTTATCGGATAAACGAACAGATAACTGTGTTACAACTCTAATCACCGTAGTCTTCAGTTTGACTCGTCGACTCGGATGACGCTTGACTGACCCAATCAAAATTGCTTAAAATGGTAATTAGACAGGTCCTAGATACACGTATCCTTTCGAGTTTACCACTTATTATGCTCGTTAAATATCTGGCATTTTAGCGCGGACAATGCGACGAAACGGATTTTGATGGCACGGTCAAACATTTTTTCTTTGACGTGACCTGTGACGTCATCGGTGACCCTGAGGATAAAAATATTAGGTTTCCCTCGACAAATTTAATAGGGCTATCGTTTGCCGTTCGAATTTTTAAGATCGGTATAGTAGTTTCGGAGATCAGAGGGGGGCTATAAATAGCCCCCCCCCCCAGTAACTCGCGTTACAGAATATACCCCAGTAACGCGCGGGTTAACAAATGCGATTGCTCTTAAACATATCCAAATTTGCATTTAATTGGCAGTGTTCCTTTAATAAACTAAACCATCACACATGGAACCCAATTTTCGATGTGATTCTGCGTACGGCTGACCGTTTATTGCGCGACAGTGAGCTCGATTCCGTAAGCTCCTGTGAGATACCTCCTATAGTTACCCTGACCCAACCGGCTTACCTCTGAGCACCTTCTCCTCGTAGCAGCGGATAAAGTCCCAGATGCGGACGGTGCCGTCGTCGGAGCAGGTGGCCAGTTTGTGGTCGGACGGACTGAAACTGGAGAGCACACCGCGCCGCTCAGTCGCCGGTAACCCGCACACATCGCCCGTCGGCATCCCAGACATCGCCCGTCGGTCAAGGCCTTCTCTAAGGAGTTTTCACTGCGGGGATTTTCACTGATGGATTTAGGCTTCGAGTTTTGAGGCAACAAAATTCGCACCGTTTGGTCAGCGAAATGTTGACCGGGGTGGCGTCGGGTCGTCGGACAGTTATACGCGTTTTTCTTACCGTCGACTGCGGGAAATTGTTGCGTCCACTGGGGGAGGGGATTTCAAGACACTGCGGGCACTGCGAAAGAAGCAGGATGCTAGCGACCAACACTCAGTCAAGAGTTCGCCGGGAGAAGGACGCTAGCGGCCAACACTCAGTCGGGTGTTCGCCGGAGAAGGACGCTAGCGGCCAACACTCAGTCGGGTGTTTCCGCCGGGAGAAGGACGCTTAGCGCAACATCAGTCAGAGTTCGCCGGAGAAGGACCTAGCGGGCCAACATCAGGCGAGAGTTCGCCGGGAGAAGGACGCTAGCGGCCCAACACTCAGTCAAGTGTTCGCCGGGAGAAGGACGCTAGCGGCAGACACTCAGGCGAGAGTTCGCCGGGAGGAAGGCGCTAGCGGCCAACACTCAGGCGCGAGTTCGCCGGGAAGAGGACGCTAAGCGGCCAACACTCAGTCCCAAGTGTTCGGCCGGGAGAAGGACGCTAGCGCAACACTCAGGCGAGAGTTCGCCGGGAGACAGGACGCTGCGGCCAAACTCAGTCAAGTGTTCGCCGGAGAAGGACGCAGCGGCAACACTCAGGCGAGAGGTTCGCCGGGAGAAGGGACGCTAGCGGCCAACACTCAGTCAGTGTTCGCCGGGAGAAGAGGCTAGCGGCAACACTCGAGCGCGAGAGTTCGCCGGGAAGGTACGACTAGCGGGCCAAACCTAGTCGGGTTGTTCGCCGGGAGAAGGACGCTAGCGGCCAACACTCAGGCGAGAGTTCGCCGGGAGAAGGACGCTAGCGGCCAACACTCAGTCGGGTGTTCGTCGGGAGCAGACGCAGCCGTGGGCACACAGGAGCTGCACACCTCACACTGGCCGACCGACGCTGCAACGGACTATCAGACACAGAAACAGAACATATTTGGAAACATGCGTCTTCAACGCCAACAGCCGTCCACTATGCTACGCTTCTGAACAGACATGGAACGTTCGACAACATATCTTGAATGGCAACAGAACAAAAAACCTACATTGTTTACATATTGTTTTCTTGTGTATACTATTCACACATACTCTTTATATACTATACTATACTACGAGTATACTATTTAATATTTATATTATATTACATATCTCAGTTATATCTCAGTTATAGTCATTATATTACATATCTTGTACACCATTTTGTACAGTAACGCTTGGCCACCTCCGCAAATAGCAGAACATGAGGCGCTGCGGCAAGCCAGGGGCGCAGGCAGGGGGCAAAAGGGGGCACGTATGCCACCCCCCCCATTCGGACCGACCTTTTTCACTAAAAAATGATCTGCGGTGTCCCTTTTTGCGACTTTTTGGGGGCCCTGCAAAATACAAATAAAGTGGCCTAAAGCCGGGAGATTTATATTTTCGCGCTATTTTTTTTCGGGCCCCCTTGCTGCCCCCGGGGACCCTGGGGATGTCGTGACCCCCCCCCCCTTGTCGAGGGTCTTGCTGCGCCCCTGGCGGCAGCACAGGGTAACAAGGCAGAGCGGTCTGGCAGGTGTCGTAAACACACAGGGAATCCAGAAAATATCCAGCAACGCCTCCAGCTAACCGTGCCAGCCGTGTCGTAGGCTGCCACGGTGGGTGCGGTCATTTGTGTTGCCGTACCGTGCAGTGTAGAACAAATGTCCTGACCACTTCATCGACGCCACTGCGCCGGTATTTCGATGCAGTGGAATCCAATGCAATTACTATAGCCCTCGCCCCCGGTATCAGGAACGAGGGCATACATAGTTTCATTGGATTTCACTGCGTGCAGCACCGACAGACAGGCCGGCGCGGTGGTGCCGATGAAGTGGACAGCGATGTACGTCCAGCTCGCCGGCGTACCATCCGACTGACTGAAAGGTACTCACCGTCGGCTGCACGAGTCAGTGGCGGCCGATTGTATTTTCGGATGGGGTAAGGCAATCTCCAGGGGCTCCCGGAACGTCAGGGGCCCCTCTCATGACTGAGGGCCCCTTCATCACCTAAACTGAGCCACCCCCCCCCCCAAAAAAAAGACGGTGGCTATCTCATACCAACCGAAGACTCGCTCAGGACGACCAGGAACAGACCCAAAGTCTCTCAGGCTAACCTAGTGCACACCCAGGGCCCTCGGACAATTTGTATCGGCAAAACAGTATTCGCATAGGGCCCCACAGACAGAGTTCTGGGGAGGGAGGGCAAAATCATATGTTTGCCCCAACTTGTTGAGTGGGGGGAGCTGTTCCCCCTACCCCCTCTTCCGCCTCCCCTGGTACGAGTACCCCAGCTCGCCGATGCCATGGCTCTGATACGCCAACGAACTCGCCCCAGTGCTCCGTCGACACCAAGTGTCAATCAGCCTGTACGCTGATGACCTTGTGATCTTCGCCAGCGACCACAACGTGGACAGCGCCACCATCTGAGTGCAGGCAGCGCTGGATGACCTCCACGAGTGGGCAGACACCTGGAACATGGAGGTCAGCGACACCAAGACCAAGACCGTCCTGTTCTCCACACACCGAGACGAAGTAAAAACCAAGCGCCCCCTGAGCCTCTGCCTGGGCAACAAGGTTCTGAAACAGGTCGCAGAAGTTACAATCCTGGGCGTGAGGTTCGACCCACAGCTCGTCTTCCGACCCCACATAGACGCCACCAAACTGAAGGTCGACAAGCGCATCGGAGCCATGACCGGCAGCCCTGACCGGAGCCCTCACCAGCACAAGTTGGGGCTGCAGGGAACACACCCTCAGCAAGTTCTAAAAGGCCTTCATCGAACCAGTCACCCTCTACGGCTGCGGCACCTACATGCAGTTTGCCCGCCCAGCTAACCCAGACGTCATCGACAGATCTGCCCGCGGCGCGGCTACAGTGATATCGGGTTGGTTGCCCGGTCAGCACTAGAGCGGAAGTGCTGATGGTGGAAGCCGAGATCACTGACGTCTCGGCGGCGGTCGAGTGCTGATGGTGGGAGCCCATATCGCTTTATTTGTTCAATTTAGTCCGAATGTTTTGTATGGATGGCTTTCCGAGGTCACGACCCACGCTAAGCAGATCTTGTTGCGCAGGTCCTGACCTAACCACCAGATCGCGCAATTTCTGTTGGCCGGTAGAATTTAGAGACGAAAGTTGTACGTACCCGACATACCTGGACACGGTCCACCCAGCTCACTGACGTCACCTGACCTTGAGTGCGACCGCTGCCACCGGCCACAGGCCATCCCAGTCGGGAGCAAATAGCGAGCGCCGAAGCGACTCGAACCAGGGCTGCCACTACCGGGATAGGTCAGAAGTTCAGCGGTCTCCCACTGAGCTACAGGGGTGCACGAGATCACTGACGTCTCGGCGGCGGCCGGGTGCTGAAAGTGGAAGCCCAGATCACTGACGTCTCGGCGGCGGGCGAATACTGATGGTGGAAGCCGAGATCACTGACGTCACGGCGGCTGCCGGGTGCTGATGGTGGAAGCCGAGATCACTGACGTATCGATGGCGGGCGAATACTGATGGTGGAAGCCGAGATCACTGACGTCACGGCGGCTGCCGGGTGCTGATGGGAAAGCCCAGATCACTGACGTCTCGACATGGCGGGGGCAGAAATACTGATGGTGAAAGCCCAGATCACTGACGTCTCGATGGCGGGCGAATACTGATGGTGGAAGCCGACGATCATGACGTCTCGATGGCGGGCGAATACTAAATGGTGGAAGCCAGATCACTGACGTCTCGATGGCGGGCGATATACTGATGGTGGAAGCCAGATCACTGACGTCGTGGCGGGCGAATCTAGATGGGGAAGCCGGGATCACTGTTACGTCAGCGCTGGGCGGCTGCCGGGTGCTGATGGTGAAGCCCAGATCAATTGACGTCTCGATGGCGGGCGAATACTGATGGTGGGAAGCCGGGATCCACTGACGTCACGGCGGCTGCCGGGTGCTGATGGTGGAAGCCCAGATCACTGACGTTCGATGGACGGGAGAATACTATGGTGGAAGCCAGATCAACTGAACGTCTCGGCGGGGCGGGCGAATACTGGTTTATGGTGGAAGCCGAGATAGACTGACGTCACCGGCGGCTGCCGGGTGGCTGATGGTGGAAGCCCAGACTCAACTGACGTCTCGATGGGGGCGAATACTGATGGTGAAAGCCAGATCACTGACGTTAGATGGGCGGGCGAATACTGGTGGTGGAAGCCCAGATCACTGACGTTCGAATGGCGGGGGCGAATACTGGATGGTGAAAGCCCAGATCATGACGTCTCGATGGCGGGCGAATTACTGGATGGTGGAAGCCAGATCACTGACGTCTCGATGGCGGGCGAATACTGATGGTGGAAGCCGAGATCACTGACGTCACGGCGGCTGCCGGGTGCTGATGGTGGAAGCCCAAATCATTGACGTCTCGATGGCGGGCGAATACTGATGGTGGAAGCCGAGATCACTGACGTCACGGCGGCTGCCGGGTGCTGATGGTGGAAGCCCAGATCACTGACGTATCGATGGCGGGAGAATACTAATGGTGGAAGCCCAGATCACTGACGTCTCGGCGGCGGGCGAATACTGATGGTGGAAGCCGAGATAACTGACGTCACGGCGGCTGCCGGGTGATGATGGTGGAAGCCCAGATCACTGACGTCTCGATGGCGGGCGAATACTGATGGTGAAAGCCCAGATCACTGACGTCTCGATGGCGGGCGAATACTGATGGTGGAAGCCGAGATCACTGACGTCTCGATGGCGGGCGAATACTAATGGTGGAAGCCCAGATCACCTGACGTCTCGATGGCGGGCGAATACTGATGGTGGAAGCCCAGATCACTGACGTCTCGATGGCGGTCGAGGAGCGAGCAGCCATCCAGCGGGAGAAGCTACTCCGTCTCGACCCCCGGATCCCCGCCAACAGCACCGTCAAGCGCGTCACCAGGCGCCGACTGAAGAACCGCGACACGTGGAGAGAGTGAGAGAGCAACGGCAATCGCCGAGGAGGCCGGCCTGGAGCGCCAGCTCAGGGAGAACCAGGAGATCGGCCGCCAGCCTACCATGTGTCTGGGAGACCCCTGGGAGAGCAAGGGGTCGGTCCGCAATCCGCATCATCACCACAACGGCGGGCCCCCACACGGAAAAGAGGCGAAGCCGAGGCGAGAGGCATTTGAGGACGCCACCTCCGACCTGCCTCCTGCCCAGTCGACCTACTGTACGGACGGCTCTGCGGCCGGCGGTTTCAGAAGCGGCGGCTGCGGCATCACCCGGTCGGAGGATACAGGCAGGGGCTCCCGCAAGTGGGCGGTGCCGGCAGGACAGTTCACCGGCTCGGACTGAACCGAGATGCTGGCACTGAGAGAGCCACTTGACGACATTTCGGACGCTGAGAGGCACTGGACGACATCTCGGAAGCCCTAGCACATGGCAGGCGCCTCCGCATCCACTTCGACTCCCCGTCGCTCCTCACGAAGCTGCAGGACGTGCCGTGAAGACCAGAACCAGCCACCATGACTACCATCAGTGACCAGTTGGCAGAGATCTGCCGACGGGAGGGTGCCTCCAACTCGTGTGGGTCACTGGCCATGTCGGAGTCCGGGGCAACGACGAGGCGGTCTCTGCAGCGAACGAGGAGCCACGACCGACCGACCGACCCGACCAGCCCCCCCCCCTGCCGGTGGGTCTAGCCTCGGCACGCACTGCCATACGACAGGTATGCAGGAGGCGGTGGACCGGGGCCTATCACGAAGGGGTCCCACCTGACCACTTCCACCGCAGAGCGACGAACGGCCGTTCGATCAAGGTCAGACGCAGCTGGACAAGACTGGAGAAGAAGACGCAGCACCAGTCGCTGTGCCCTCCTACGGGACACGCTAGGGCCCTGAGGTGGAGGGCCAGTCACCGGCGGCGCGCTGCCGAGTACCGCCGGACAACTAGGAGAAGAAACACCTCATATAGGGCCCTGAGGTGGAGGGCCAGTCACCGGCGGCGCGCTGCCGAGTACCGCCGGACAACTAGGAGAAGAAACACCCCATATAGGGCCCTGAGGTGGAGGGCCAGTCATCGGCGGCGCGCTGCCGAGTACCGCCGGACAACTAGGAGAAGAAACACCTCATATAGGGCCCACGCACAATGTCAGCTCCTGACTTATAACCGACCTGGTTATGTCTTGTTGACTGACTAGTAGGGCGGGAACAAACCAGTAGCAAGTCAACAAAGCGAGATACGTTTTCTTACAGTTCTTTCCAAACAGCCAGCCTAATTGCTCCCAGGGTTGGATCAGGAAGAGGTTCCCACATAACACAGACACATGGTAAGCACGTGGTAATCATGAGGGCTAGCCCACCTTCCCCACATGGTGCCCACATGGTTTTGGAAGAGGTTTCTGCATGGTTACCATATGGGCTAGCTAGCAGCCTGCCTTCCAAACCTCCTCAAACCAACATGGGGCCATATGGGCATGCCCACGTCATCCCCATGTTCACGTGTCCCCACCTCAGCCCACATGGGACCCATGCCAATCCCATGTGCAAGCTCATGCCCATGCTGAGCCCACGTGGCCCATCTTAAACCCATGTGGTAACCGCATAGGTGTGTGGTGGGTTCATGGTGGCGTTGTGCACATTACAGCAGCAGCCGTCCAATGTCAATATCCGAACCCTGTGCCATGCTGTGCTGTATCTATTAGTAGCGTATTAGTCTACTTTTATTTCAGGTGGCAGTCTCCATTTGCAGATATTCTCTTCATCAAAAGAGAGAAAAATCGCCGGTCGTCCGACCCAGTGAACTGCGCATCAGAATGATAAGGTAGCAGGAACGTGTCATACTGAACAGCGATGGTGGGAGTGAGTCGACCTGTGCTGGCGTATTTCCGGGATCAATTTTACTACGAAACTTAAATGGCAGTGCGTGTTTTCACCTTCATACGTTTAAGTGGTCCCGATTTCAACCAGGTCAAAGTAAAAAACGTAAGCGTTTACGGTTCAGGGGACCTTACGGGTCCGCAGGGGCGTAGGATCCTTTTTCAAGTTGGGGGGGGGCTTCAAGCCTTCCTGAACTTGGTGCTATCAAGACCCCCCCCCCAGACCCCCCCCCCCACCAACTTGGACAGGAGGTGGGTCAAATACGAGGACAAATATGTATTTTGTGAATTTTGGTGGCACTTTCAACGATTTTTTTCCAGCTCAGCCCCCCCCCAACTTGTCTGGAGAAGCTACGCCCCTGCCGGGTCGGCGAGGCCAGTGAAGAAAGATGATGATGATGATGATTGGGGCTTTAGGGCGCCGCAACAAAGTAGTTATATGGCGTCCATGTGACCGTGAATAGCGCTAGAACGCTTACGCACCATGTGCATATGTCCCGTATTCTTTGGTGTAGAGGACTTTGTTCCCTGAATGGGCAAAACACGAATCCTTTGGCTTCTCCGGTAGATTGAAAGTGTGGAGCGTCAGATCACGGCAAACTAAATGAAACGAAATGGTACAATTTTGCAGTGCGACTGAAGTTTGCCACGTTTTTGTTTACGTGCTAAGGCTGTCAATTTTCGGCATCCAGATTGTGCCGACACCTAGAAATACATGACCAATTATGGTTTCAAATGGCATCATTGTCATGCTCCTGCCCCATTCGAAAGTTATCATTTGTAATATTTTAATCCAGGTCCAATTTAGAAGATGACAATGTCCCGTCGCTCTATACCTGCCTGCCCTGGGGCCCCTCCTTGCTGGCTAGGGCCCAATTCGACATATTCAGGGGCCCTTCTGACCCACTCAGGGACCCTTTCGGTCTGGTGTGGGGCCCCTCTGAGCTGCACAGAGGCCCTTTGAACGTAACAGGGGCCCTCTGGTTTGCCCAGGGGACCTCCAGCTTGCTCAGGGGCCCTTCCGACCTGGTAAGGGCCCCTCTGTGCTGGCCTGTTGATCCTCTGTGCTGTGTGGATTTCGGTGCTCTGCCGAACATTGGATGCAAGATCAACCCTACCCGAAACATGTAATTTTATTCCAATCAACCCCAGGTGAGTGATAAAGGGTTCATTTTCCTTCGAACCCGCCGTAAGAGGCGTGCAGACTTTGATTTGAGTCGCAGCATACACTTCTCTTCGCCTGAGTATTGGGGTGGCCGACAACTCGTGCTTTGATGAGGTCCACTGGTGGTTAAGAACATCCGAATCATTCTGGTCACAGAACTATTAACACATAACTTTAACTATGCAGTTGAACTTGAGCTGCAGAATCAAATGATCACACCCAATTTACCAGTAACAAGGTTCGCAATTTACCAGGTGCTCAGGGGTAGGTCCGAGAGAAAACATGCAAAAACGCAACTTTACACAGGCTAGAACAGCGTGAGGTAACTAACTCCTTCCATCTCTGATGACTGTTGCAAAACCCAGGAAATGTGGCATCGCATATGGTCTTGAGCTTCTGTTAGATTTATTCAGCATCCTGGTCCCGTCACTGTGAGGCGCCTAATTGCAATGTATTCATGACTAGTGCGTTACTTAACCTGAACTCAACCAAATACTCCGATAGAGCGTCCGAACCGGGCCGTCGTGAGTAAAAGGCGGAATTTTATCTAGAGTTTATTAGCAAAAATGACTGGATCAACAGGCACGAAACAAGCTGTACGTTAACTGAGCTTCACACAATGCTGACTAGCTGGTATCACAGATAGGGCACACGTTCGGCCTGGGTATATTTGTGGCCTTAACACAGCGAACAGTGACGAGAGATCTCGACACGTCCTGGCGACGAGCAATCCAATCTTCAGGCAGAACTCCAATGTCCCAGGTGGCCGTTCAGACTCTTACAATCAAATTATTAAATATAATAATACTGAAATCTTCACTTTTCTCAATATTTATCATTACCAGTTAACTTCTATGAGCATGGATATGATAGGATCACTGGATAAGATCATTACAGTATAACCAATACTGAGAAGGAAAGGCTTCGAATATGAATATTCGATTTAAATAATGAAATATGCTTGGTCAAATGACGGAACTTGCGGCTCAGCAAGCTTTAGAGTCAAGCAGTGGCCACAGCACCGACGGCTGCCTCTGCCGGTGAGAATCTCGACATGAAAACCGCGCCGTCCAGGGACAGACAGCTGATCAGGAGGCACTGGTTTGGTCCGTGACCCGTGCTCTCTGTCCGGAGCGGACAGCACCGTCAGTCGGCGGAGATTGTTCCGCCGCTGCAGGCCAGCTCTGGGAAGAGCGACGCTGACCCTCCTCTAACCCAATCCGTATATTTGCACGGCAGGGAACAGCAGCACCGTTCATGATCCGCTGTTTTTCTCAGCCGCCCCTCCCAACGTATATTGACCACCACCCCTGTATACTAGGCACAGACAGTCTGGCACAGCTGGACACTGGCACAGCCACAGGCACGGGCACAGGCACAGGCACGGGAGCCGCGCCACCACGACGCGCGTCGCCACCACCGCTGCCGGGGACAATATCTACCTGATTCCGCGCAGCGGGTCCTTGTGCGCCTGGAACATTTTCACGTTGTTCATGTTCATCTGCCAGTACTTGACGTAGCCGCCGTGGTCGCCGGTCACCATCCACTGGTCGTTCCGCGACCAGATCATAGTCCGCACAGGACTGTCATGAGCCTGTCGGCACGGAGACACGCGAGGTGACGTCACAAGGGGACACGGTGACGTCATGTGAGCAGACAGTGACGCAGGGCGGGCAGGCATGTTACATTCCCCAGGAACGTCTGCTGGTGAAAGGGCAACATTGCCACCCAAGGACCATTAGTTTACCAAACCAGAGAAATAGCGACTTCGGTGACTATAACCGACACATCAATTAGGTTCACCTGACCTATCTGCGACACCGACTTCTCGCCATGTTCCAGTAAGCTCCGCCCAGTTCCCAGTCCCGATCACGCCGCCCCCGGGCCGCGCTCCTGACACTGGAGGATCTCTGACCTGGAGGATGGTCTCGAAGTTGAACGTCAGCCCGTTCCAGAGCGTGAACTCGCCGGAGGAGGCGCCGGTGATGAGACGGCGTCCCTCCGGAGTCCAGCCCAGGCAGAAGATCGGACAGCGCATCTTGTTGGTGGCGGTGCGCACGAAGCGCGTGGTGACGGCGTTGATGGGGTTGTCCGGAGTGCCGACGGGCGGCAGCAGCTCCGGATAGAACAGCACGTCCGGCTGCAGCGCTGGCCGGTCGATCATGCCGCGCTGCCATATCCGGTCCTGGCAATGTGGGGAGCGGCGCATGTCAGGGGAATGACAACTGTCAGATACGGTCCCGTGGGAACACACAGGGGAATGACAACAGTGCATGCCTAACCCTGACACAAAGTAGGAGTCTTTACACTAATTGCCAGGGTTATTGCCATATGTAAATCCCATTCAAATATAAATTAACGAGTCATAACCGCATAATATTTTATATTTTCTCAAGTGTATTTCTGCATCGCATTGCATTGCATTCATTGCAAAGAAAGAAAAACACGCAACTGCCATAGTTCACAAAATCACATAAAAAGGTAAGAAAATAATGTTCAACTGTAACTTTGTGTCATGTTCGTCCAGCCAACATGCAGCACTAATCACTTCGCCAGTCGGTCCCTCACCTCTAGATACTTCATGACAGAGCAGTTGTAGTCGACCGTTTTTCGCATGGAGCTCTTGCGGAGTCGTTTGCCGTCATACTCCTCCTGATTCATGGTGGGCTTGCCATTGTACACCACAGGCTGGTAGCCGCGGAAGTGCGGCGGGTTGGGGTTGCCGCTGCCGGCGCCGCTTCCCGCATGGTACTGGAACGTTGACGGCGCGGCCGGCGGCGGCATGCTAGTCTGGATCATGGTGCCGCCGTGTGGACTGACTGACGAGCCGGACGGTCACCTGCGGGGGAGAACGTGACACTGTGACAACGGACTGCAACCAGCGATGGTGTGGCGGCGACTCGGAACAGGTACTTTGTCAGCGGCACACCAGTGGCATTGGCAGCGGAGGTTTGGGGGTCAGCCAGGGGTGGGGTGCAGCCCGATACAGCTAATCGTTAAATCCTGTGAATCAGGGGCGCCAACCGCAGCGGGAGTGATACTGGGAGGGCCGGCCTCCTAAACCCCTCGGTGACGACGACCCTGTTCCATTCATAATTTACTTGTTACCAGTGTCATCTATTATGTGTTAAATTCACACTGACATTAAAAATATCATTTTTAAAAATGGATAAATTTCCGAGGTCAGGCCCCACGCTAAGCATAGCTGGTTTTGCAGGCCCTGACCCCTACCACTAGAACGCTTAATTCCTGGTGTCCGGCAGATTTAGAGTCGAAAGTTGTACGAGTCCCACATACCTGGATACGGTCCGCCCCACCCTCTAACGTCACCTGACCTTCAGTGCGACCGCTGCCACCGGCCACGGGCTATCCCAATCATGGGAAATAGCGAGCTAAAGAAGCGACTCAACCCCGGTGAGATCAAAAGTCCAGCGCTCTCCCGACAAAGGGAGGAGGCTGACCATGTGTTCTATTTTTGACCCGATTCTTCTCTGCTCCTCAACCATTACCATTTTGTTTTAGGTTGTTATACATTAACACGCGAAAGTCTGGGGGGGTTTGCACTAACCTCGAACGGCCAGGGGGGCTGATTTCAGCCCCCCCCCCTAAGAATCAAAACAACACAACGTAGTAAAAGCGGAAAAAGCGTAAGATAACTCGAGACCACCTCTATCGAAAGTACAAGGTGATCATAAAAAAGTGTCGGAAAATAAAGAGCTATATTTTCCAGATTGCTCATTTGATTTATCTACAAATTGGTACAGGAGTAGAACGATTCATGACATTTTATTGGTACAAAAATCAGGCAGTTGTCACAAGCGGTTTCGCTGTTGCACGGTTTTGTGCAGAACATGCTCAATATGCCTTCTGCGCCTGGACCGGCAGATCGCCAGACGCTCAGAAAAGTTCCGGATCACTTCTGCACAGGTCTATTCCGTGATTGTTTGTGCGATGGACTCAATGGCGCTCTTCAGCTTTTGAATTGTTCTTGGTCTGTCTCGATAGACGTTGACCTTCAGATAGCCCCAGATAAAAAAGTTCAATGGAATAAGGTCCGGTGAGTTAGACGCCCACTCGTTATTGTTCGGTGGGAGATGATGCGTTTCCTGGAAGTTGAGCTTGAAAGACATTAATATGGCTCTGTTGGCAGTTGTGAAGTGGTCTTTTGGCATGAATTGATGTGGGAATCGCTTCAGGTCCAGACGCACGACCCTCCTGCACAGCGAGCTGTACGATATGCTGCCTGGAGGACCCCGCCTTCACGTGGTGGGCAGCGTGGGGGCTTGCCCCCGGTCCCGGCGTGGCGAGCGCCGGGACAAGCGAAAGGGGTCCAATCTGCCTCCTGGAGGGCGGACACCGGTGGCCGACGAGCCACCACGTCGTCTCGTCTCGACATCTTTTGTTTGTTTATTGGGGCTTTAGGGCGCGTCGACTGCTAAGGTCACTTTGCGCCCATCGTCTCGACATCGACTACACCTGCTACATCGACGACATCTACGCGGGCCCGGGTGCCGCGCGGCGTGGCGAGCCGCAGCGGGCCCCGGCCGCCTAGTATAAAATGAACCCGACGCCCCGCCAACAGCGCCCTTGGCGGGGGCCAGGGCGACCGCAGCAGGCGCTCCTGGGGCGGTCGCAGCCGCCGGGCCAGGAACCATCGCTACCGACTGAACCGCCAAGCGCGAAGCCGCCTGACCATAGTGTCATGGAACGCGGAGGGGCTCCGGACGAAACTCCAAGAGCTTCAACGCTGGCTCAGCGCAGTAAAGGCGGACGTCGTGGCGGTGCAAGAGGTCCAGCTGGCTGCCAACGTTCACCCGTCCATCCCGGGATACCAGACTGCAGCGGTCGCCCGTAGGGCGCGGGGGAGGAGGGACGACGGGCCCGCAAGGGCGGCGACGTGCTGATCTTCGTCCGCGACGGGCCTCGCATTCGCGAACATCGGCCAGTCCGCCTCTTAACCCCCAGGACGACGTACTGAGTGGTGGCGTCCGTCAGAGTTCATCTAAGTCCTCGCCTTCTACAGTCAACCTGCAGTACACAACAGCGATTGATGTCCACAACATCTACAGACGCCCTCCGTGCAGCGGTGGACGACGAGCGACGGCGTATTCGATATGAACGGGCCCTTCCCAAGAATCGTCAATGTCATCATCACCGGCGACGTTCAAACGCTCACCCACAGTCCTGGGAACCCATCATGCACAGCCCGGATAGACCAGGCCGATGTTCACGAGTGGACGATCGCAACGGATGGGGGTGCTCAAACACCGGTGCTGCCAAACTCGCGCTTGGCTAGGGGCCGAGGCCCACCTGCACCACTCCGGACGTATCCCTGGCCCACAGGACCTGGCGCGGGTTGCACCTGGGCCGTCGGCGATTGACCTCGGAAGTGGACCCACCTTCCGCAGGTCATGACCGCCCGGTGGTGGCAGCCGCCCGCGTCGGATCGTAAGCCTCGGCTGGGCCTTCACAAGGCGGACTGGGACGCTTTTTAAGGAAGGTGTGAGCGAAGCTTGCTCGCGGCCTGGCCGCCGCGCGCGCCCTCCATTGATGACGCAACAAGCCCGCCGCATCCGGGCGCGATCATGGAGGCGAGCGTGCGGCATGTCCAAGGGGCGCCAGAATCGGAGAACCCCAAGCCGTGGCACTGGACCCGGGCTGAAGCGATCGGTGGCGAAGCGCCGTGCAGGCGAAGGCCGCCGCTCCAACAGCGACGCAGCAACCAGCCAACGAGAACGCCTGGAAACAGGCGAAGAGGGAAGCCGCGAAAGTAGAGAGAAGCTCGGAAGAGGTCGTCCGGAAGTTTGCGAAACAGAGGAGTGAACAGAGCCGACGAAACCTTGGCAAGGTTTGCAAGATCTTGGCGGAAAATGGAGGGCGGGTGCAGACGGCGCCCCCGGTCGGGCTATTGGCGGGGATCACGGCCGAGAGGCTGTGGCGGACCGTAGCAAGGCCGAGGCGTTCGTCGTAACCTATGCCCACGTCAGCAAACACGTCCGTAGCAAGAAATGGGACAAACTCGCCAAGACAAGACTCGAACAACTCCGCCGCGGCCACTGTTCCTGCGGAGACGACCGTACCGGAGCATGTCAGCCCTTCTCCCTGCGGGAGCTCACCGCGGGCAGCTGCGGCAAGGCTGAACCACGAAGGCCCCTGGCCCAGACCGGTGGTGGTTTCGGAAGAGAATAACCTCACCACCTGGGCCGGTGGCCAGGGACGCGCTGCTGCGCCTCATCACGACAACCTGGCCTGGCGCGGAGAGATCCCGTCGGACTGGGGAGGGCCAACCATACATACCATCCTGAATCGGGGAAGGACCCATGGACGTCCGGCAGCTTAACCGACCGATTGCACTGACCAGCACGCTGAGCAAACTGGCGGGAGCGCCGTGGTGGCTTTGCCCGCCCATGTACCTGATGAGCTCACAGCCTGAATTCCCCGGAACAGGTCGGCTTCCGTCGGGGTCGCGCCGCCCGAGGAGAACCGCGCCCGTCTCGTCAGACAGTCAGGACGATGGAACCGGCCGAAACGCCGACGGACGCCCGGTGGACGGCAAGAGACGGCGGCAAGTGCATCCTGGTCGCCTACGACTTCGCCATGGGCGACGATACGCGACCACAGGCTGCTGTAGCGTCAAACTACTGGAGACATCTGCCGAAAGTGCCTGCGGCGACCTGGGTTTACAATTCCTCCGCGGCCGACGTGCCTGAGTCGAGGTGAACGGCGTCTGCAGTGGGAGAGACCATTTCTAGCCGGGCTGCCCGGGCTCCCGTGCTCCGCCGCCCACTCTTCCACGCTGTGGGCTTGCTGACCTTCGTGAGGCGGCTCCGCGGGGTGCCCCGGTCGCCGGTATTCATCGTATGCGACGACACGGCCACCCGAGTGCTGCCGCGCCACCTATCGAGATGGCCCTGGCCGCGGGCGCAGCGGTCGGCCGAGTCATGGGCCGGCTGGGCGGTGCGGAACAAGATGGCGGATCGCGGGGGCACAGATAACCAACTACTAGTTCATGTCAAGGTGGAGCCAGGACCCAAGGAGACGCGTCCATCAGGGTGGCCGCGCCGAGGTGAAGGGATCACCGCCCACCTGAAGCTCTGGGCGGTCCAACCTTCGACAGACTGCTGCACTTCCGGGGACACTGCGCAGGCCTGCGCAGGAAGGTCAGACCCCCGTACTGCGCACTGCGGGAACTCACGCGCCATCCTGGGGATGCCGCGAGGCTCAACTGCGCACTGTGCCAACGATACGCCCGGGGCGCCGCTTGAATACGCCGCCTGCCGTCTGCTTCCCGCTGCTTCCTCCCTGCCCACGCCTTGTGGAGCTGGTGGACCCGGGAGCTACGTGCGGCCGGCTAGAGCGTTACAGGGTGCCCATGTCACCGACACGACGCTCTGATGGCGGAAGGCGGTCTGCTACGCGGGGCTGCGGCGCCCGTCCTGGCTAACGAGCAGTTGCGCTGGCGTCCAATCTTGCCCGAGGGGGACCCTCTCCCGGGCGCCTGGTCTCGGCCGCTTCCCCGGCCGGGGTGCCATGCCCACGTCACGGCGCTGGCGCGATATCGTTTCGGCGACTCTGACCGGAGCTGGGGGTGCCGGACACTACATCGAGCCCCCGAACTGAGGGTCACCCCTCCCGCCATGGACCGTCGTAACCAGACATCACCTTCCTCCACATCCATCGACGGACTGGTGTAGAAGCGCCTCGGAGGAAGTCAGACGGCCGCCGCTGAGTCCGTCCTACTGCACGCTAAACCGCCGCATTTCCTGCCAATCTGATCTGGTCGGACGGCTCGGCCGGCGGGGGGGGGAGGTGATGCTTGGCGGCGGCGGGGTCATACCTTCCTCCTGGAGGAGAGAGATGTGAGGTCAAGGGCGCCCGCCGGCCGCCTGTGCTCCACGACCCGAGCGGAGCTGGTCGCTGCTCCGGATCCGCGCTGGTCGCGGCCGGGAGCTGGATCGCCTGCTGGCTGAGCCCTCCCGTGGTTGTCCTGCCTCGACTCCACAGGCTGCGCCTGAATGTCTTTTGGAGTCCGGTCCTGCCGCTGCAGACTACCCACATGGGAGCGGCGGTTTTGGGAGCTGCTGCTGGCGCGGCGGAGCGCGGTCAGCGAACCTCATCTGCAGTGGGTGCCTGCCCATTGCGGCCTTGAAGGGCAACGAGTGTGCCGGACTCCATCGCCAAGGAGCGACAACAGGGACCAGACGGACCCTCCATAGACATCAAAGGAGCGCCACCCCGCCGCCGTCAGGTTTGCCCGCTATGAGTGGCAGCGGGCATGGCCGGACGGCTGGTTCCGAGATATCTTCGGCCGACATCTCCCGGGCCCGATCAGTGGCGACGACCGTGAGTCGGCCGTCCGACTCCACCAGTTGCCGTGCCGGCCACTGGTCCGGCTTCCGAGCATGGCTCCACCGGGTCGGGACGCACGCCCTACTGACGGCATGCCACGGCTGCAGAGACGCTGAGTGCCCAGCGGCCCAGTGTCGTGTCTGCGGGGAGAGGCCCGACAACAAACATCCCGGCGGCACATCCTGCTGCGGTGGCCCTGCCTGTGTGCGCCCGCCCTCTCTCCATGGGCAAGTATCCACGGACGAGACCAAGAGACCCATCCGACGAGACGAGTGGTGGCGGCCTTGGCTGCCAGGCTACCGGTCCTTTCCAGCCGGTTCGGCACGTCCCGGCCCTAGGCCGGGGCCGGGAGGAAACAACAACAACAACAACAGCTGTACGGATATCTCAGTGCCTGATGATGTCGCGAAAGGAACGTTTCGGGCTCTCCAAACACGCGTCATTAACAGTTGCATGTTTTAATTTGTTCTGTACTTAAAGGACCCAGAAGACTCTCGTTGTTGTTATGGACAGTTCCTTTTCCGCTTAACATTTCTTAACCAGCTTCAAAATGGTTGTTCTAGAAGAGGGCTACGTTTAAACTCTCGCTCCAACTGTCTCTGCACTGCACATTGACCACTGGCTTGAGCTCTATGTGAAGCTCGACAATTCACCATCTTTGGTTGATAGGCAATTGCATGACGCCCAGTGACCCGATTTGTCCCAAACTGACATAAAAAATACTTTGAGATATACTTTAAGCAAAACAAAATAATTCACGTGTATCTGCACGTGCTTGTGTTTTATTACAGATCCTTTTCCGACACTTTTTTATGAATCACATGGTATCTCGGTCTTTGGTATTTAGGTGAGATCAATATTAATGCCATCAGAGGTCATCAAAGGTCAGATTTTCCAGTTTCAACCCACGCCCTACAGGGGGTGGGCGTCCTAACCCGACCCCCCTGCGGTTTGTCTTGCATAACTGTTCACACATGCTGCCGACCTTGCTGAAATTTTGAGTAGCTGAGTTTAAACAATTATACGTATGCTGTCAAATTTTCGTCGAAATTGGTAAAGAAGTTCGGGAAATAATGACGTTTTAGTGACGGCATGCATGTGAAAAAATGGGCACAGGCACAGGCACGGCATGCATGGATATTGGAAAAAATCGTATAAAAAAACGTTTTTCAGCAAATTACAAACAGAAAACGTCGCAGATATGAAATGGCATTGTCTTCCAAATGGCTAATCTCAATCTCAAATTTAAAATTTTACTTTTGACTTCCCCAAAAAATACAAAAATAACAAATAATCAAAATTTTCAAAGACGTTAAAAAAAACGGAATTAATGTGAGAGAACTGAGTATGGACAGAACTCAAACGAAATTTCAAAGCAATATCTCTCATTTTGACGGAGTGATGGCTCCCTACGTATAAGCAACTTATGACATAATATTTTGAATTTCCTTTTTTGGAAATTTGTTGACCAGATACAAGCAAATACTTTTTTGTATTTCTGAGACAAAACTGTCTAGGACATGCTGTTTATTTACATTTTATCAACTTAATGATTTGAGGTTTTCTTGACAGCAAAATGCTATTCTGGCGTTCGTCGAAGCCGTGGTCATCACGTTGACCTGGAGGTCACTCGTTTGACCTGAAACCTAAAAATTAGGTATCGTTAAGATCCTCACAGACAGGCAAATGTTGGTTTTTAACAGCGTTGGGCTTGTTGCTTGGCTTGGAATGTTTAAAGGTGTTCCCGTTAGGACCCCCCCCCCCCCCATAGGGCGAAGGTGAGAACAGCTCCCGTAGTAGGGCGAGGGGTTAAGACTTCGCTCCAGAAACACCCTAAATATTTCAGAAACTATGCCGCAAAATAGAACAAACAGAAAAACAATCGAAAGCTGTTGAAACATGCAATCACTAAGGTGTTCTAAAATGCTATATCAGGTCAACAGTTTAGACTCCGGAGGTCATCAAAGGTCAAAAAGACTATTTTTTACAAACTGTTATTTTTGCAAATAATATTTTACATAATAAGGATATGGCAATAACTGTGACGCCATCGCATTTGTCTCGTCAAAGATAAGCAGCATGTTGACCAGTTTAGCTCAACTGATAAATATGACCTCAGGTCAATGTCAAGTGGTGACCCAAGTAAGTCATGTTACATATTGGGAGACGTGTCTCGATGCGACACGCACAGTACCGGTTTCACTTTTATATCTCCAACCTGTCAAAAGTTATTCACAAAAAGGTGTTGGTGACCTCGGATGACCTCAGCTGACCCTGAAGGGGTCACTGAACATAAATTGCACCTGGGTCATAATGAATGGCCTATGGTAACATGATCCACAAGGAATTGGACTGCTATCATGTGCATCCTCGGAAAAGGAAGAATTTGAATATTTCCCCATTGACTTATGATGAAGAGGTAACGAAATTGACAAGACCTTAGGCCACCGATATAACAAATCAGAAATACACAAATTGTATGTACAGCCGGTCTATTATGTATCTTCCCTTTTTGGTTTCTAAAACTCATCTAATTTCACTTCTGTGTACAATGGAAGGACTGATGCAGTGCAAGGGAACGTGTGGTACCTACCTAGAAGGTCAACATGTGTACCCTTAATGTACACATAAGTGAAATTAGATGAGTTTTAGAAACTAAAAAAGGGAAGATACATAGTAGACCGACTGTACATATGGACTTATGAAATCATGTAAGTTTGAAATTGATCGGACAAAAATGTTGCTGTGGTATGACCTCAAACATTTTGGAGGAGGGGGGGGTCATGTGACCTGACCTGAGATTAACCGAAATAAACACAATTCAGACTATGTAGTTAAAGATGCACAAATAGCTGTGTCAAATTTGGTGACGCTGCGCAACACCATGTTTCCACTATTCATGAAAACCCAAGGGGGCGGAAACCACCCCGGCCATGCACGTGTTAAAGGAAATAGGTCACATTGAAAGTTGTCTTGAAATTTAACCATACAGAGTATTTTGAGCTGCAACAACGAATGGGACATGTTTGGACGATAGATGGATATCCATAACAAAATGGGAGTGTTTCTCTCTTCTCCTTCATGGCCATACCAAAATCATGACTATGTATGACGTCATGCATATGGTAGCTTAAATATGGCAGCTATTGCACACACTATTGACAGCCTTAAAACTTATATACAAGGCTGCTTGTAACGTTAACAATAGTTATTAAGAGGCAGGCAAAGTTTCATGCCTCAAAACCACCCTGAAACTTTCTCTACAAGGGGCCCACTAGTCCTGTCAAAATTACTTAGTGTAGCAAGGTAATTATTTCACCATAACCCATTTTATCTGCTTCAAAAATCTGCTAACTCAGTTTAAAACCCCATGTTAAAGATGAAATATTCCCTTCAAACATTGTTGTGTCATTCCAGTGTTCTATGTTATCAAGTGTAGTCATTTTCTTAATTAGTATCAGCTGTCCTTTTTATAGAAAAACTACTCAAATTCACGTAACAGGTGAGTTTAAGTAGTTTTTCTTCCATCTCCGTTTGCTTGTTCATGTACAGTGGTAATAAGCAATACCAAACGATGTTGGTAATTGGATGTAGATATTTGCGATTGAGGCATTTTTTGCATTACTACACGAGCGCAGCGAGTGCAATAGTTTGGAAAAATGCTGAAATCACAAATATCTACATACGCAGCAGAGTTTGGTATTTTTTTACCATATGTCGCCATAGCGGTATGCCAGTGCATAATGCGGAAAATACCACACTCCACACACTTCTGCTTTTTACATTGCACGGCATATGGTAATACTCAGTCCTAATCAGTAGCGTAGTCAGGATTTGGCTCCGGAGGGGGGGGTCCAACCAGATTGGGGCCCCACTGTGTGTGCTTGGGGCCCACAAAATGTATGCATCATAATTTTCCAATGCGAATTTATATGTAAAACATGAATTCTATTTAACCCTATTTGCGTCGGGGGGGTGGCTAAAACGACGTTTTTCGCGTACAGTTTATTCAATATTCAACCTAGAATAGTAAAACTTGGTGACTTTTCCTAATATTTCATCGCACATCGAATGGTGTGCTTAACACGTTGCATTGCGAGAGGGTCCAGGTCCCCAGGACCGTTTTTAGAGGGCATGCTCGGTCGTTTTGACCCAAAACCTTGTGGTTTAGGAGCTACCTGCGCGATCAGAGACAGGTGGTTGGCAGTAGCAGCTCGACCCCGCTGCCATTGTCACACGGTGTCCCCCAGGGATCGCTGGTCGGTCCAATCCTTTTCCTGATCTTCATCAACCTCTCCTGCTTCCTTCCCCATGGCCGCCCCCTATCTTACGCCGATGACACCAAGATCCTTGACAGCTCCCCACCTGACGTCACCAGCTTATCCCACCTCAAGTTTCGCGTTAAGGAGTCCATCTGAAGCCGTCAAATGTGGTTTCAAGCCAATAGTCTGAAAATGAAGCCTGAGAAGACAGACTTCACTCTGACCGGCACAAAATAATCCATTCAAAAGACCGGCAATTTTCATATCAGCATCTCTAGCACAACCATTTAACCATCAACCACAGTGAAGGTACCGCAGGTGTACTCCTCGACCAGCAACTCCCCTGGGAAGCGCACATCTCTGCGGTCGACCGGCGTTGTAACGCTATTCTCGTGTCTTTATTCAAAATTCGCCACCATCTAAACCATGATGTTCTGAAGCTGGGGCATTCCAGGACAGATCGACAAGCGAAAACCCCAAATTAACACCCTACGTCTCCGATTTCGATAAAACTCCGTTAACCCGCGCGGCGTAGGGGGGGGGTAAATATTACCCCCCTCCCGGATTTCCGCAATAACTTGAAAACCGTCAAAGATAACGACGTTCAAAGTTTTCAGTACCTTATACAGCATGAATTTGACGTCTCCCTAAAAGATTCCTCGATTTTTTTTTAGAACTTTGGGAGATAATGACGTTTTGATGACGTCAATGTCCATGCCATTTTGGGTTAAATGAACGATTACTGTTTGATGCATCGTAAAAACATAACTTTAAGGCAAATTGCAAACGCAAAACTGTATGAAGAAAGGAAATTTAATTCTCTACAAAATGGCAATTTCGGAATTTCAGAATTTTGGGTTTTGACCCCCCCCCCCCCCAAAAAAAAAAAATAAAAATAAAAAATCCACCTTCCCAATTTTTTGTTCTCAAAGGTATTCAAAAACCGGAATATATGTAAGAGAATCAAGTGTAATAAATACCCAAACCGAATTTTCAAAGTAATAATCTCATTTTTCAGGTGACTGATGCTTTCCAAGCATAAGTAGGTAATGACGTCATTTTCCAAAATTACGTTTTTTGGGATTTTTTTGACCTGATACAGATATATAAATGTCAGTTTTTGTGTTAATGAGACAAAACTGACCTAGAAACAATACATTGTTTTATTTAATATTAGTCAGTTTCATGTTTTGACCTGATGACCTGATTTTGACCTTTTATGGGGTCAAGTGTAAAAATGGCTGTTGCTATCGATTTTTTACGTAAATAACCCTAAAACATGTTGTCACAATACTTTCTTTGACCTTTCGTGACAGTGAACCTTTTGTTGACCTGACCTTGACTTTGCATGCAAATTCACTTTTACTTAATGCAGGGATGTATTAACACGGCCTTGAGAGCTTTTTGTGGCATCGATAGTTCTTAATCAAAGGATTCTAATTGAAAGTATGAGCCATTAACTCATTAACTGGAACTTTTCCATATGACCTGACCGTTGACCTGACATTTGACCTAATTTGAGAAAAAAATCGGGTATGCATTTTGATTCGTTTTCAATTGAGTACTTTCGATCGGCCGCCTTGCGCGTCTCGCTGCGGTCATTAGTTCGGAAGATAAGAGGGGGTAATATTTACCCCCCCCTACGCCTCGCGTTCGGTCTGGAGAACCCCTACGCCGCGCGGGTTTAAAGGGGTTATCTTGGGGCACTGAATTCGCGTTTGCTGTGCAGGTTTCAGCTTGATTGGAGGCTACGGGCTGCCGAGTTATAGCCTCCGGCAATTTTCGTGAGGACACCTTGCATGACTTAGCAATTAGCGATAACTCCACAACCGATTATCAAATTCCTAGAAACCATGACATGATTTTCGGAAATGGCAATGATGGTAAGGAACATCATTCCAGGCCCATTTTGTATTTTTTTGTGTTGATTCTGATTAAATGACCTTTGACCTCTTGTGACCTGCGTGAACTTTAAAACGGGCGCAGTGGAAATTATGTTGTTTTTACATTTTATAATATTCTTAGGTAGGCTGTCTTTTGCACAGGATAAAAATTGGAGATGGATTTTCTATTAAATGACTTTATATTTGCTCATAATAACTCGTTTTTCTCATTTCTTTTGGCACAACAATGATTATTTGTCCCCATGAATGGCACTGAATGCAGCTTATGCAGTCATCACGGCAGTTTAAGGCGGCAATTAAGCCTACTTCCGAGATTATTTTGAGTGAATTTAAATTGATCTAACCAAGGTGAAAATGTTGCTCAGTGACCTCTGCAAGATCGCTTAGGTCATTTCTGAGTCACCAGCAACTTTTTGCCACCAAACTCTTAATATAATATTGATAGAAACATGCAAATTACACCACTGTGTTTGTATCGTCGATTCGTCATCGCCAGATAGCAGCATGACCTATCGCTGGGTCACCAAATGACCTTGACCAAAGGTCAAATTTTGAAGTTGACCTAAGAAGGTCACCCATGACATTATTCGAAGCGCCTTGACGAGACGAACACGATGGTGTTAAAATTATATATCTAAGTTTACTCCGGAACGTTATTCACGAACATGTTGAAGTTGTTCGTAGTTTGCTAGTAAAAACAGATTTTCGTGCATAACTTTGTATTACCTAACATATAACCAAACTTTTAACACCATCGTCTTTGTTTTTTCAAGGCGCTTCGGAATATGCTACTGGTGACCTGGCTTAGTCAACTTCAAAATTTGACCTTTGACCTTAAAAAAATACAAATTTACCTGGGTCATTTTGTGACCCAGGTACGTCATGTTGCATATCGGGCGACGCGAATCGACGATACAAACATAGTGGTGTTATTTTCACATCTCTATCTATATTATATTAAGAGTTTGTGGCAAAATGTTGCTGGTGACCTCAGATGACCTCAGCTGACCTTCAGAGGTCACTGTGCAAACAATTTCAACTGGTAAATCATAAATTCACGCCAAAATTTAACCTCGAAGTGGCTATATTGCCAACCTGAAACTTCGTGTGACACAAACCGCATTCACTGCCATCATGGGACAATTAATCATTTTGAGTTGGTGAAAAGAGAAAAACGAGTTAATTGAGCAACTAAAAAGTACATTTATAGAAAATAACTATCTCCAAATTTGTATCCTGTTGCAAAGACAGCTTACCTAAGAATATTATAAAATATTTTAACAACATTATTTTCCTGCGCTCGTTTAAAGGTAAGGTCAGGTCACAAGAGGTCAAAGGTCGTTTCATTGAATCAACCATTAAAATAAAAACTATGCAATGGAGTTGATGTTCCTTAATTCATTGCCATTCAGAAAATGTATGGTTTTCTAGAAATTTGCATAATTTGTTGCGAGTTATTGCTAATTGGCTAAGTCATGCAAGGTGCCCTCACGAAAATGCCGGAGGCTATAACTCGGCAGCCGTAGCTTCAATCTAGCTCAAACTTGCACAGCGCGATTCAGCGTCCCAGATAACCCATACAACGGACTTTTATCGAAATATGAGTTGTAGGGTGTTACCCCCTTGTCGATCTGTCCTGGAATGCCCCTGCTTGTGTATGTGCACGTTTTCCCACATTTACAATATTGTTTGTCTGTGTGGGGAGGCGCCGTCGACTGCCACCTGAACAGGGTACAAAAAGTTGTTCACTTTGCCGCCAGCTCGTCACAGGTGTCCGTCGCTATGACCACATTTCGCCGGCCCTGGAGACGCTGGGATGGATGAGTGCGATCAAGATGGTGTGCCGCCACGACTGTATTAACGTGTATCGAGCCCTTCACGAAGGCGATTCACCCTCCACACTGCGCTCGCTTTTCACAACACGAGAGGAGGTCTCCCTGCGTAGCACCCGAGCCTAAGCGAACGGTGTCGGCTCATTGCACCTCCCGCGCGTCCGGCTGACCTCCACCCAGCGGCCGCCGCGCCCCCGCAGCCTGGAACATGCTGCCCCAAACGGCCACCCACGCCCCCTCGCGCCGTGCCTTCTTGTCCATTATGTAACCATGACCTCTCTGACTACGTTCTCTCTAACTCAAAAGTGCACCCATATGTTTGAGAAACGTAAATCGCGTATGTCGAAAAAGGTGCTCTAAATGATCATCTGTGCTAATTATATATTGCTCATCTGTGTTAATTATTGCTGTGCCTTGCTTGTACACAACGACTGTATTAGTACTGGGTGCAGAATAGCCACTGCGTGGACGCTCCCTGAATAAACGAACTTGAACTTGAATCGCGGAGAGTAGTTTATTTTAGCAAAGTAATTGCATGAAAGATATCGGTAGATAAATTAAAAGGCCTTCCAAGGCCAAGTAACAAGTAGATAATTTAAAAGGACTGTACTTACTCTTTTGAAATGACAAATATATTTTTATTACGGTACGATTACCAATAA
This sequence comes from Semibalanus balanoides, assembly GCA_014673585.1. Lineage (NCBI taxonomy): Eukaryota > Metazoa > Arthropoda > Thecostraca > Balanomorpha > Balanidae > Semibalanus > Semibalanus balanoides. The sequence goes on from VOPJ01005907.1 coordinate 77,984, forward strand.
CTTATTGGTGGTTACGATAAACTTCACGTCTGGAGCCCCTTTAGTTGAATTTTTACATAAATTCTGTTTTGCATTTGTTTGGTTTCAAAACTCATCAACGATCACCACTATAAACAGAGTAACGAAGATGTTACCTACATTGGCGCACCAAAGACAATAAACAAACCTATACGAACAATGTATGGGTTTGTTTATAGTTATCGAGGCTCTGTTCGGCAGCTGCTATCAGTGCTCATGAAATGTTTTATATTGGCCAGCGCTAACAATATGTGCTAGCGTTGTATTTTAAAGACAATGATTCTAGTAGCGAAAGCTCTCTGGCGAGTATTGATAATTTTGCTCTGCCGGAATGATCTTGGCGAATTTGGAATAACTCAGCAACTATAGTGAATGTGGGGACATGAAGTAAATGGCTAAATTGAGAAAAATCTGCTCCACAGACTAGTGCCAACAACTCCACATGACCAATGTGAGTAGGCGCAATCCCTTTAATGGCGGCTATCTCGAAATTTCGAAATGTTGATAAAAAACATTTGTTTGTTTAATTTATTTTTGTTTCAAAATGATATATATATATATATATATATATATATATATAATTTACTGTCATGGGGTTTCAGAAACCCGGAATATATGTAAGAGAAGACATGCTATATATGCTATAATATATTTGAAAAATTGCAGGTCGATATAATAATATTTGATGACCAGAAGCCAAGTCAGATGCTAACTTTCCATTATAAATATATGGTGAAAAAATTGAATTCATTCTAAAACACATTATATCAATCGACTTCCTTCATTATCATGTCATATTAGGCCATTTCCGATGATCCGGATGCAATTTTCAGTGAGTGACCTTTTGAAAGTTCATGCAAGGTCACGAACACTTTTCAAGGTCAAGAACACTTTTCTGTCAATGACTCGTGACAGGATGACGGTAAAGACTCTCAGGTGGAGCAAAAACGTTTGTCTCGTCGTCCGTCGAGCCGCATCTTTTCTTATGCAACTTGACCGACTTAAAGCAATTGACCTTGAACCCAGGGCCCACATTTTTGAATTTATCAAAATTGTCTAAATTGTATATGTTGGCGAACGCATTGAGAGAGAAACACGATGGTGTTAATATCATTACTCTATATATTTTAGGTAAAAAGTAACTTTCAAAACACCTTTTGTTGAAAACAGTTTTGTTTACATATTTTGATGACCACTTATATACAGTGAGAGATAACAATGAGACTTGTGTTGCAATTATTACACGAACACCGTGGAAGGTGATTCCGCTGATTAAGTCAGGTGGAGTCTAAACCGCTCCGGTGTACCTATGTGGCAAGATATTGCACACACGACGTTTTAAAGAATTAATCACGTTTATCTTAGTCTTACGTAAGTACGTATTCAGTAGTGGTGTCAATGAGCTATTACCAATATTTTGTAACTGAAAAAATTGCGTGATCAATTTGGTAACGTCGGTCAGGCCTAATAAATTTTGCGGACACTTCGGTCAGCCTAATCTTTCAGTTCACTTTCTCGTACATTTTTACGCATTCTTGTCACGTGGTATAGCTCTACACTAGCCCCCCCCCCCCCACCAGTTAAACCAAACGCTCCAACTACCCGGTAAATAACGTCCTTCGTGAAAACGGCTATTGTTTGACCCCCCGCCGAAAAAAAGAGGATCCAACAAAGCAAAAATATGCTTCCAAAATAAAAGGAGGCCGCGGGGAATGATCGCAAATGTTGATCAAGGGCATGGACAAAAGAAATTGAGTTGCGAGGACGTGCCCCCTCCCCCCCCCCCTCCTCCCTCTGGACACCATCCAAGGCCGACCGGTGCCCACAGCTGTCCTGAGAGTACCCTCTGTTGGCATAAAGGGCCCTCCATCAGCCTTAAGGACCCTCTGTCGGTCTGAGGGGGGCACCGGTCGGACTGATGAACACTCTGTTGGCCTGAGGGTCCCCTTTTGTTGGCCTCAGTGGTCCTTTGTCGAGCTGAATTGCACTCTGTCGATCTAAGGACGCCCTCAGGAACAGCTAGAGGGACCCTCTGGAACAGCTAGAGAGGGACCTCGGCAGCTTGAATGGCAATCTGTCGGCCTGAGGGGTCCTATGTCGGCCTTGAGGGATCCTCCGTCGGACTGAGAGGGCCCTCGACCAGCTTGAGGGGACCTTTGGCCAGCTCGAAAGGCCCTCGGCCAGCTCGAGGGACCCTCAACCACTTTGAGGAGGCCGTCGGCCCGCTCGAAGGGAACCTCAGCCAGCTTGAGGGGACCCTTGGCCAGTTCGAGGGGCCCTCGGCTAACTTGAGGGTCCCTCCGCTAGCTTGAGGAGCCCTCAGCTAGCTTGAGGAGCCCTCAGCTAGCTCTAGGGGCCCTGAGCCACCTTGAGGGTGCCCTTGGCCAGGTCAACGGACCCTCAGCCGCCTGAGCGGCCCTCGGCCAGCTTGAGGGAGTCCTCGGGTAGCTTAAAGGGCCCTTAGCCAGCTTGAGGGACCCTCAGATACCTTGCGGACCATCGGCCAGCTAGAGGGGTCCTCAGTCACCCTGAGGGACCCTCGGTCGGCTTGAGGGGTCTTCAGCTAACTCGAGGGACCCTCGGCTAGCTTGAAGGGTCCCTCAGCCATCTTGAGGGGGCCTCGGTCGGCTTGGAGGCTTGAGGGGGCTCTCGACCAGTTCGAGGGGATGTCAGTCATCTTGATGGGACCCTTGGCTAGCTCGAGGGGCCCTCGGACAGCTTGAGGGGGCCCACGGGCAGCTTGATTGAGGGGGCCCACGGGCAGCTTGATTGAGGGGGCCCTCAGCCACCTTGAGAGGGCCTCGGCCAGCTCAAGGGGACCTCGGCCAGCTTAAGGGGGCCCTCAGCCAGCTTGATGGGGCACTTGGCCCCTCAGCCAGCTCCAGGGGCGCTCGTCCAGCTTGAGGGTCCCTCGAACAGCTTAAGGGGCCCTCGGCCAGCTTGGGGGGGCCCTCGGTCAGCTTGAGGGGGCCCTCGGTCAGCTTGAGAAGCCCTTGGCCAGCTTGAGTGGGCCCTCAGCAGTGTCATAAGATTTGGAATTTTGGTTGTAAAGTGACACCCTACAACAAATAATTTGCCACTCCTTTTGCCCAATTTGAAGGGTTATTGTCCACTTTTTTCACTTTTGAGATTATTTTTCACTCATTCATTGTAATATGTAAAAGGCAGAAAATTGACCAAGTTTTGTTGAAAAGCAAGTAAAAATAATAGCATGTGTAAATTCTTGAAAAGACTCTTTTTAAGATATAATTTTCCAATATTTTTCCTGATTTTCAATCTGAGTTTTTCACTCTGCACCCTGGCTCTAAAGCAATCCTAGGACACGTCTGGCCCTCAGTCTGTTTGAGGGGGCCCTTGCAGCCACCTTGAGGGGGCCCTCATCTGGCTTGAGGGGCCCTCAGCCAGTTCGAGGTGGCCCTCAGTCATCTTAAGAGGGCCCTCACCAAACTTGAAGGGGCCCTTGGCCAGCTCGAGGGGACTTCGGCCACCTTAAAGGGGCCATTGGCCAGCTCGATGGGCCCTCGGCCAGCTCGAGGGGGCCCTCAGCCACCTTGAAGCGGTACTTGGCCAGCTTGAAGGGGCCTTCAGCCACCTTTATGATGCCTTTGGCCAGCTCGAGAGGCCCTCGGCTAGCGTGAGGGTCCCTCGGCTAGCTCGTGGGGGCTCTCAGTCACCTTGAGGAGCCCTTCGCTAGCTTGAATGCATATGAGGGGTCCCTCTTAGAGACACAGGGGGTCCTAGGACTCATAGGACTCCCTGTGGCCATGCCACTGGTCCTAATTTATTTTTGGCAAGTTTCAAATTACAAACAAGTTCATATAATTTCCATACCTTTTGAACAATTAATCAAACCCAATCTGTGATGAAATAGAACAATCACTACCTTTAAATAAACACTAAAAGTTAACAGGCCTGCTGGCTAACATCTGTTGGTACCTGCTGCTGAGCTGGTACAAGTGGTAAAAGTGGTTATGTCCCAACCCAGCTACCCTAAGCAATCTTCCTCTATATGCTCACTAAAGAGAGCAAAGTACCAGACCAGAAGGCGGCCAGAATTTGAACACTGGGTTAGAATCAATCATGTTATTGCATTGTTCAAATGACATCATGGCCAAACCTAATTTTTCGTCTGTATCTAACTGTGTCAACATATCATATACATATCTGCACAGCGTAGATATGGTGACAATCGTGGTGGGTCAGCACATTGTGAGCTTGACCCTCACCTGATAGGGTGTCTCATGAGGAATTCAAGGATGGTAGGAACAGGAAATGGAAGGAACACATGCACACAAGACGCACCAGTCACGTCAGGTCGATGATCGACCCGGGAGACCGGAGATGTGTGTCTGCATTAATGCATCGGTATTCATACAATGGTGCAACATATACCTATGCATTGTAATGTGCATATACATGCAACACATGTGACATGGCTATGCAAATCAAAATATTTGAACAACACGAGAGTATCATCAGGTCGGCCGTCAGCCTATCGAGGGTACTCATAAAGAGCATCACTGAGGGCGTCAGCCAGCTTGGCTTTGAAAATATCAATATTTTTCTCAGCTACCACTCCATCTGGAAGAGAGTTCCAAGGCTCTGCGCAGCGGACTCCAAAATGTCTCTTGTGCACATCAGTTTGAACATGGACGTGTCTGACTTTAAATATGTGGCCTCTTGTCCCAGATTGAGGAGCAAGAGCCGTGTTCACGATGCATGTTTATGCAGTTTACGTAAACCATAAACATGGTTTAAGTAGTGACTGACCAATCAGCATCGGGCTCACCCGATGTGATTGGTCAGTCACTACTTAAACCATGTTTAATAAACATGCATCGTGAACACGGCTCAGGGTGAACAAGTCAGTGGGAGCGATCGAGCGTTGGCCATGAAACAGTTTCCAGCACTGGATCATGTCAGCATGAAGCAGCCTTCCTTGGACTGAGTACTGATCAAGTGCCATGAGTCGAGAACGGTAATCTAGTTCTGACAAGTTCTGTACATGTTTGGTGCAGCCTCCAGAATGCGGAAACATTAATGTTCTACCATTGTTGAGTAAGATACATTCTAAATGACGAAACAGGTACAAAAAAGTGTCTTGAAAGATGCATAACTATTGACCAAATAGTTAAGTTGTGTAACATCTAAAACACTAAAGAGTTGTCATTACTATGACAGATATTTTGTACTAAGCATTGGTCTATATTATATATTAATTAATAACTAATGTGGGAACGGCCATTGCTACTGCAGAGTCATGCAAGACTGAGACGCATACCTAATTTTCCACACATGCCAATACAACTTACCAAATTACACAGCACTCATTCTTGTCCGTTTTTGTTTTGGAAGATCCAGATGATAGGGATATAGATCGAATAAAATATATTCGAACGCTTAACAGCGTGTTCACATTGATACAAGTGTATGAATTATCGTTTCACTGCTATACAACTTCACAAACAACTATAAACAAACAAATCTCGAGCTCAAATGAATTTCTAAATTGTGCGTCAACATCACGTCCACCATCTTTTGTCGACAATCCACGTTCCACGCCAAGGTTAACGAATAGTTCTCGTGTTCACATTTTAGCAAAAGAGTCTTGTAACATAATAAGTGACGTCATGGTAAAAAATATAGCCGTTTTGCTATTTGTGAAGTATAATTTGAGTCGTGTCAAGTAGTTTCATATTATTTTTCTTAATTTTCTTTGACATTAAATGAAAAAACATGTTTTGTAGGCAAACATGTTGCCAGAAAACTAGAAATGAGGATTCAAGTTCAGCAAGGGCGTCGGTTCGACTAGCCATCTTCTGAAAATAATGTCCGTGAAGTTGGCGTCGTATTCGGATTCGTATTCAGCGTCGAGTACCGATTCGTTTCGAAAGCTGCAATCAGGTCAAATCGAGGGCGCTGATCACAAAAATCACACTTATTTTGACCTTGCAGGTCATCTTCAAAGTCAAATTCAAGGTCAAACGACGGGCGCCTCAAAAGGCCCGGTTTGCTCTAATTGCGAAAATAATGGTCTCAGTCGATTCCCCGGGTCCATATCTAACGTCCGCATCGAAAACCTCACTCGACCTCATGTCCTTGAGAACCATAAAAAATCTCCAAACGACAGGGCGCCTCAAAACGCCCTTACCCTGATTACTGTCGGGGCCGAATCGCCCCCCCCTGAGGTTTTCGGCGTACGGGTCATTCATAAACTCAACTCAGGAACTTAAACTTGCTCTTTTCCTAACATTTCATTGCGCATCGAATGGTGTACTTTTTTCCAAATTGAATTATTATGAGGGGGTCCAGGGACAGTTTTTAGGGGGGCGTGTTCGGCCGTTTTGACCCAAATTTTTGCATGGTTAAGCACTCATGGAGAGTTGTGTGTTGAAGAGAAGTGTTTGAAAAAAAGACAGTCGGTGGAGAATTGATTTTCCTTCAGATGGCTATCTCGAACATTTTGAAATTTGAAATTTGAAATCAATTTTTTTGTAACTATATTTTTTATCACAAAATGAAGCAAGTTTTTTTTTTCAAGACGTTTAAAAAAACGATTTATGTGAAGAAAAACATGCCAAATAAGTTATGTATGCTAAAAGTTTCAGGTGATATCTAATATTTGATGACCTGATGCCAGGTCAAATGCTTACCTTCCAAGATAGTATATTGGTGAAAATGAAAAACGAGGTTTATTACATTGCATTCAATCCAATTATTTCAGTATCATGTCATATTAGCCCTTCTTATGAAAAGGGATGATTTTTTTTATCAGTGACCTTTTAAAGTCATTCAAACACAACACCTTGTATCAAGTAACTTGGACAAACATATAAGAGGACTCACAAATGTCTAAAAAGGTTTGTCTCGTCCAAATACGCGTTCTTTTTGATATGCAATTGTGACGACTTACGTTACCTTGACCTGAACCTGACCTTGACCAGGGGTAAAATTTTTCTATTTGACAAAGTTGAGATGATTTTGAACCGCAATGACGAGAGAAACACGATGTACCCAAAATAAGTCTTGTATATACTTTAATATAAATGTATTAACGAAACAAACATTTGCTGAAAAAAAACAGTTTTTAACATTTGTTGACCTCTACAGTCCAAACCATTGACCTGAGGTCATTTCTGATGCCTTACGGGTGTTGTTGTTGTTGTTGTTGGAGGGTTAGGGCGCGTAACCTTACGGTTGAAAGACTATTAAAACTGCTTTACAGTGATTATTTCGGATTCCTCCTAGCTGCCATAGTTTCCGAGATAATAACAAGGTTTTCTGAAAATATCATGTTTTGACAAACAATTTTTTTATGACGTCATTTGACCTTGAAGATAATGACCCAAGGATACCAAAATTTGACAAAATAGAGTTCGATGTCGTCCTTAGTCACACACCAAGTTTCATGTTTCTAGCTGTTATGGCAGCGGAGATCTGAAGGGGGCCGAGTAAGCCCCCCCCGACAGATTCGTATACTTTTCATCCCTCCAGGAATAGGGTTAAGGGATTGCTTCCAATCGCGAGAAATAATGGTCTCAGACGATTCCTAGGGTCCATATATAACGTTCCGCATCGGTAACCTCACTCGTACCTCATGTTCGTTGAGACCATAAAATGCTCTCAAACGAAGGGAGCCTAAAAACGCCCTTTAAAATTGCTTCAATCGCGAAAATAATGGTCTCAGTCGATTCCTCGGGTCCATTTCTAACCTCGCTATTGGTAAACTCACTCACTCGTGCCTCATGAAATCACTCGTGCCTCATATCCTTGAAGACCATACAAGTTTGCTCAAAGGACCGGGCTTCTCAAAAAGCCCTTAAAGGGATTGCTCCAATTGCAAAAATAATTGGTCTCAGTCGATTCCTTCGGGTCCATATCTAACACTCCTGCAATTGGCAAACCTCACTTCGTGCCTCATATCCTTGAGACCATAACAATGTTTATCAAAGGACGGGGCGCCTCAAAAAGGCCCGATAAGGGATTGCTCCAATTCGCAACAAATAATGGTCTCAGTCGATTCCAAAGGGGTCAATATTATAACGTCCGCATCAGTAATCGCACTCGTGCCTCATTTTCCTTGAGACCATAAAATGCTCTCAAACGACTGGGTGCCTAAAAACGCCCAAAAGGATTGCTCCAATCGTGAAAATAACGGTATCAGTAGATTCCTCGGGTACATATCTAACCTCCCCATTATTAATCTCACTCGTGCCTCATATCCTTGAGACCATACAAGTTTTTCAAATGACCGGACGCCTCAAAAGGTCTTTAACGGTTGCTCCAATTGCGAAAATATTGATCTAATTTGATTGCCCGGGTCCATATCTAACGTCCGCATCAAAAACCTCATGCGTGCCACATGTCTTTGAGATCATAAAATGCTCTCAAACGACGGGGCGCCTGAAAACGCCCTTAAGGATTGCTTCAATTGCGAAAATAATGGTCTCAGTCGATTCCCCGGGTCCATATCTAACGTCCGCATCAAAAGCGTCACTCGTGCCTCATGTCCTTGAGACCATAAAATGCTCTCAAACGACGGGGCGCCTCAAAACGCCCTCGCGATTGAAGGATTGTTTCAATCGCGAAAATAATGGTCTCAGTCGATTCCTCGGGTTCATATCTTACGTCAGCAACGGTAACCTCACGCGTTCCTCATGTCTTTGAGACTATAAAATGCTCTCAAACGACGGGCGCCTAAAAATCCGCCCCTTAAGGATTGCTCCACAACTGCCCGAAAAATAACATGGTTCTCAGTCGATTCCTGGCCCATATCTAAACCGTCCGCATTGGTTAAACCTCACTCGTACCTGAGTCTTTGAACCATAATGAAAATGCTAACTCAAACGTCGGGGGCCTTCAAAACGTTTAAAAAATGCCTCCAACCTCGCCAAAAATAATGGTCTCAGTCAGATTCTTCGGTTATATCTAACCCCCCATTCAGTACAACTAACTCGTTCCTCATTATCCTTGAGACCAACAAGTTTCCTCAAAGGACCTTGTGCGCCTGAAAAGGCGTTAAAAGATTGCTACCAATTCGGCAAAAATAATGGTCACCAGTCATTCCTCGGCGTACACTATCCTATGACGTCCGCATCTGGTGTAACCTCCACTCTGTCTGCCTCATGTCCCTTTGAGAGCATAAACACTGCTCTCACTCACTACCTAATCACCCAACCCAACATCTAAGACGCACTCCGTACCTGCGCGGACCGCACTCAAAAAGCGCCCAGTCTCTTAATTAAGGAATTCCTTCAAGAGCCGGAACCAATATATGCGTCTCAGTCGATTTCTCGGATTCATATCTTATCCTCCCTATTGGTGAACTCATCGTTTCCTCATATCTCCTTGCCACGACCATACAAATCCTTTATCAAAGGACGGGCCGATCAAAAGGCCCATTTTAAGTTGCTCAAATCGCGAACATAACGGTCTTCAGTTCGATTTCTAAGTTTCATAATATACGTCGTGCATCTGTAACCGCAATTCATACCTCATGTTCCTTTGAGGACCATTAAACGCTCTCAAACGACGGGTGCCTCAAAATGCCGCATTTAAGGGTTCGCTCACAATTGCTAAAATAATGTCTTCAAGTCCTTAAGGGTTTGCTCCAATCGCCAGCAAATAATGGTCTCAGTCCGAATTCCTAGCGGTCCATATCTAAAGCTCGTTAGTCGCATCGGTAACCTCATTCTACCTCATAACGTGGACCATAAAATGTTCTCAAACGAAGGCAGCCTAAAAAACGCCCCTTTAAACTTGCTTCAATCGAAAATAAATGTCTCAGTCGATTCCTCTGGTCCATTCTAACCTCGCTGCATTGGTAAACTACTCACTCGTCGCCTCATGAAAATCACTCGTGCCTCATATCCTTGAGGACCCCCCCGCCCCGCCCCCCACCCCCCTCCCCCCCCAATACAAGTTTCTCAAAAGGACCGGCGCTCCTAAAAAAAGACCTTAAGGCCGTTTGCTTTTCCAACAATTTTTGCAAAAATAATTCCGGTCTCAGTCCGATTCCTCGGGTCCATATCTAAACTCTCATCTGGAAACCTCACCTTGTCCTCATGTCCTTTGATGTAAGATATATTTTAGAGAGGATGTTAAAATTGCTACCCTGATCTGAGCCGGCTACAGTAGAAACGCGTCGGGCCCATGGTGCCATCGACGTTAGCAAAGAGCGGGCGGCCCTAAGGAGGACTGCGCGTGTACAGCATATCCGCCCTGACAGGCTGCCCACTCCTCTCTCTGACGAACTCTCACTCTGCTTTCACCGTACTCTGGCGCCGAGCTCATGGCAGGGCGGGAGAGAGACGGGGCCCAGTCTGTGCCGCGGCTTCGTTTGGCGGCAATACGCTTTAAAAGGTAACCCTCCCGCTTCTCAAATTAACCGCTGCTGACACTCAGGTGAGGCAGGGAAGCCACCTAACAACGAGTCGTGCAGTGATTTCTCATCTTAAGCCTATCGGTCCCGCAGCGCTTTGGGCACAGTTCCTAACTCAAGGCAGTTCCCAATTCCCTAATAATGACGGTAAGGCGTGCGTCCATGAGATAGGAGAATGTGTAAGCGATCGTTGATTAAATCAATCGAGCTGTGTGTTAATAGTTTGTGAGAAAGGGTTATGTCAACAGTTCTGTACCTGATCTGGAGATATGATAGATGTGGTATTAAATGTCCCTACCCCTAACCTATGTAATGTCCCTTGAAAGCGAAATATTTAATTGAAGGTGCAGATTCGGGACTGATCCACTGGTGAACGCTGAAACAAGCATCCGTTCGGGTTCGTCAGTTCTTAATATACCCGGGTGGCAGGCTGCGGGCATGTTCCAGATTAATTCGCGGTTTTGACAGAAACGGAGGAACGGTAGCTGACGGCAATGCATGCCGTACCAGCTTCCCGGGAGCCTTCATCTTACACTTGAGACCATAAACCTGCTTTCAAACGACGGGGCGCTCCAAAAAGCTGATTAAGGCGTTGCCTCAATGACACAATAATAGTGTCAGTCAATTCCTATGGTCCTATATCTAACGCCGCATCGGTAACCCCTCACGCGTCCTCTCCCATGTCCTTGAGACCACCTAAAATGCTCTCTAAACGACTGTCTCCTAAAACGCCCCTTAAGGATTGCTGCAATCGCGAAAATAATGCTTTCAGTCGATTCCCAGGGTATATATATCTAACGTCCACATCAAAAAACTCACTCGTGCCTCATGTCCTTGATACTGTAAAATGCTCTCAAACGACGGGGCGCCTGAAAACGCCCTTAAGGATTACTTCAATTGCGAAAGTAATGGTCTCAGTCGATTCCCCGGGTCCATATCTAACGTCCGCATCAAAAACGTCACTCGTGCCTCATGTCCTTGAGACCATAAAATGCTCTCATACGACGGGGCGCTTCAAAACGCCCTCGCAACTGAAGGTTTGCTTCAATCGCGAAAATAATGGTCTCAGTCGATTCCTCGGGTCCATATCTAACGTCAGCAACGGTAACCTCACGCGTTCCTCATGTTATTGAGACCATAAAATGCTCTCAAACGACGGGCGCCTAAAAATGCCCTCAAGGATTGCTCCAATTGCGAAAATAATGGTCTCAGTCGATTCCTCGGGTCCATATCTAACCTCCCCATTGGTAGACTCATTCGTTCCTCATATCCCTGAGACCATACAAGTTTCTTAAAGGATAGGGCGCCACAAAAGGCCCTTAAGGGTTGCTCCAATCGCTAAAATAATGGTCTCAGTCAATCCCTAGGGTACATATACAACGTCTGCATCGGTAACCTCACTCATGCCTCGTGTTCTTGAGACCATAAAATGCTCTTAAATGACGGGGTGCCTCAAAACGACCTTAAGGGTTGCTCCAATTGCGAAAATAATGGTCTCAGTCGATTCCGCGGGTCCATAACTAACGTCCGCATTGGTAACCTCACTCTTACCTGATGTCTTTGAGATAATAAAATGCTGTCAAACGTGCGGCGGGCACCCTCAAAAACTTAAAAGGATTGCTTCCAATCGCCAAAATAATGGTCTCAGTCGATTCTTCGGGTTTATATCTAACCCCCCATTAGTAAACTAACTCGTTCCTCATATCCTTGAGACCAAACAAGTTTCTCAAAGGATTGTGCGCCTGAAAAGGCCGTTAAAGATTACTCCAATTGCAAAAATAATGGTCTCAGTCGATTCCTCGGGTACATATCTAACGTCCGCTTTCGGTAACCTTCACTCGTGCCTCATGTCCTTGAGACCATACACATGCCTCTCAAACGACGGGGCGCCTCAAAAGCACCCGTAAGGATTCCTTCAATCGCGAAAATAATGGTCTCAGTCGATTTCCTCGGATTCCATATCTAACCTCCCTATTGGTGAACTCATTCGTTTCCTCATATCCCTTGAGACCATACAAATTTTCTCAAAGGACGGCGCCGCTTCAAAAGGCCACTTAAGGGTTGCTCAAATCGCGAAAATAACGGTCTCAGTCGATTTCTAGGGTTCATATATAACGTGTGCATCTGTAACCGCAATCATACCTTCATGTCCTTGAGACCATAAAACGCTCTCAAACGACGGGGTGCCTCAAAATGCATTTAACCGCCGCGCATGCAGGGGTTTCGCCGCGGCGAACACGAAACTTGCAGGGGGGTGATTTCCGCCCCCCCCCCGTGAGATCTGCCAAAACTACGCACGTACGACAAAGTAAGCGGAAAACGGCATAAGATTAGCTCTAGGCATGAGCCTCTATCGAAAGTATTTCAGTCCTTTTCTTGGATCAGGTCACAATTGAGGTCACCAGTGTCACCAAAGGTCAGATTTCCGGTTTAGGACTCTTTAGGACTAATTTCCAGAAACCCCCGATTATCTCGAAAACTGTGATACGCTAGAGCAAACAAATAGAGGAGGCACGATAGCCTATTCGAAATTTGCAATAGCACGTTGTCCTAAGAAATTGATCTCAGATCAATAGTTCAGGTCCGAGAGGTCATGAAAAGTCAAAAATCTGTTTTAGCCAAAACAGTTTTTCGTGAATAGAATGTCACCGTAACAAAGATAGGGAAATCATTTTGACGGCCATCGTGTTTGTCTCATTGATTGGACTTTGGATAAAAAACATATACACGGTGGACCTGGGTAAGGTCAATTTCAAAATTTGACTTCAGGTCAAGGTCATTTGGGTGGACCAGGTAGGTCATGTTGCATTATGGGGCAACGCGGCTAGACGAGACAAACACATTGGTTGTCAACTAATCGCTCCTATCTCTTTTCTAATCAAGAGTTATTAGCAAAGCAGTTGGCTGATGACCTCAGAATGACCTCAGATGACCTTGGTAGAATCACTGAGCAATCAGAATTGGCGCCATTGAATCCCATTCAGTAACGCAGCTAAAATAGCTGATTCTGAAAGAATTAGCCTGATCAATGAATGTTTACTGCAAAGGGAACATTTGTTTTATTTTCATTCAACTTTAAATGGGGAGGTCAGGAAATTGAACCTGACTTGGTCACCGAACGAAAAATTCCGAGATAAACGAATTGGTAGGTACTGTTATGCTGATGAAATCCGCAAGTTTCAAAAACTTCGAAATAAATACGTGGCTTGCACGAACGCAAACATTCGTTGAAGGTGAGGTCACTATGACATGGAACTTGTGACCGTGACCTGAATGACCTGAAGTTCAAAACTTTTCCAAAGTGTGGGTAATTGATGCCGCAAACGGTGTACGAAATTTTGGCGGGCGCTGCGCGCCGCCGTTTTTGGCGCTACTCCAGAAAAAACGCTGAGGGCGGCGCCGGAAATCAAACCCCCTTGCAAGTGCGCGGTTAAGGGTTTGCCAAATTGGCTAAATATATTGTCTCAAGTTCCTTAAGGGTTGCTCCAATCGCAGAAATAATGGTCTCAGTCGATTCCTAGGGTCCATATCTAACGTTCGCATCGGTAACCTCATTCGTACCTCATAACGTTGATACCATAAAATGCTCTCAAACGACGGGGCGCCTCAAAACGACCTTAAGGGTGAGGTTGCAGATGCGGACGTTAGATATTGACCCGTGGAATCGACGAGACCATTTTTTGCCAATTGAAGCAACCCTTAAAGTGACGTTTGAGGCGCCCATGCCTTTGGAGAAAATTGGTATGAAATGAAGCACGAGTGAGTTACAATAGGAATGTTAGATATGGACCCGAGGAATCGACCGAGACCATTATTTTCGCTTCTGGAGCAATCCTTAATGGTGTTTTTATGTGCCCGTCGTTTGAGACCATTTTATGGTCTCAAGGACATGAGGCATGCGTGAGGCTTTCGATGCAGACGTTAGATATTGACCCTAGGAATCGACTGAGACCATTATTTTCGCGATTGGAGCAAGCCTTAGAGACGTTTTGAAGCGCCCCGTCGTTTGAGAGCATTTTATGGACTCAAGGACATGAGGCACAGTGAAGTTTTCGATGCGGACGTTAGATATGGACCCGGGAAATTGACTGAGACCATCAATTTCACGATTGAAGCAATCATTAAGGGCGTTTTTATGCGCCCGTCGTTTGAGAGCATTTTTTGGTCTCAAGGACATGAGGCACGCTTGATGTTTTCTATGCGTACGTTAGAAATGGACCATAGGAATCGAATGCAACCATTATTTTCGCAATTGGAGCACCGTAAGGGCGTTTTGAAGCGCCCCGTCGTTTGAGAGCATTTTATGGTCTCAAGGACATGAGGCACGAGTGAGGTTTTCGATGCCGACGTTCGATTTGGAACCGACCATTCATCGAATCACCAGACCAGGAATGGAGTGAGATCATTATTTTCGCAATTGGAGCAACCCTTAAGGGGTTTTGAAGGCGCCCGGTCTTTTGAGAAACTTGTATGGTCTCAAGGATATAAGGCACAAGTGGGTTTAAAAATGGGAAGGTTAGATATGTACCCGAGGAATCTACTGAGACCATTATTTTCGCGATTTGAGCAATTCTTTTAGGCGTTTGAGGCGCCCGTCGTTTGAGAGCATTTTATGGTCTCAGGAACATGAGGCGCGATCGTGAGGTTATAGATGCAGGCGTTATATATGGACCCTAAAAATCGACTGAGGCCATTATTTTTGCGATTGGAACAACCCTTATGGGCCTTTTGAGGCGCCCCGTCCTTTGAGAAACTTGTATGGTCTCAAGGATATGAGGCACGAATGANGTTACAGCAGTGGCAAGCAGCACGGACGGACACCGGTTAGAGAGCAGTGGCAAGCAGCACGGACGGACAGACGCCGTGTGGATACCGAGGACACGACTCTTGGCATGGGGTACAGTAAAGCTTAATGTGCAGCACTGTGTCAATGAGTTGTGTTTAAAAAAGTACCGGTATACGAGATACGCCCTGGAAATCTAGCTGTCGCAGCATACGCGACGGCACCATTCCTTCTTTCCCAAAGCACCGTCCTAAGACTATAGTGATCAGCCATCCTGATTGCTAGAGCCGGCAGCAGTGACGGCAGCAGGGCTAGATAGACACCCGCTACAGCCAGTCCCGTCACCAGTCGGCCCTGCCCTCCTCCCTCACTGAGATTCACTGGCGTCATTACCTGGAGGAAGCCGCTGACCCGGGCCGGGACCCGGATCCAGACTCGGATCCAGATCCGGAGCCGGAGTCGGACCCGGATCCGGCCGGGGACCAGACGGCGGAGGGTACCGGCGTGGGGGAGGCGCCGCGTGTGATGCTGCTGGCCCGACTGTCTGCTGTCGCCAGGTCAGCTGGGTCAGCTGGGTCAGCTGGGTCAGCTGGGTCAGCTGGGTCAGCTGGGTCAGCTGCGGGTCTGACGGACGGAGAGCCGCTGCTGGCGGTGCTCTCTAGCGGCTGTGACAGCCGCCGCTCCGGTGAGTCGGCTCCGGTCAGGTCACTGCGGCATAGGACAGGCGCGTCAGAGTCAGCGTAGGACGTGGCAAGGGGTGAGACATGACATAACACTTGCAGCGCATTTGTTTGTTTGTTTATTGGAGTTTAAGGGCGCGTCGACACCTTTGGGTCAATTTGCGCCCACTTGCAGCGCATTTGAAGGATCGATGGCAATACTGGTATTGGTGATCCGTACTTCTGACTGCGTGGTGACAGTACAGGCGTGTTACAGTACTCACATGACGTCACCGCGCGGGGCGGGGGTCGGGGTGCAGGCCGGGTCAGCGGCGGGGCGTTGGTGACATCACACCCCCCAAACAGCACAAAAACACACAAAATACAAAACCACAACACCAAGACAGCAAAAAAAGAAGGCCCAAATTAACAAGCAAAGCGCATAAATACCAAGGGGTGTACAAGCCACATGATGTCGCCGCGCGGGGTGGAGGCCGGGGTGGAGGCCGGGGTGGAGGCCGGGGTGGAGGCCGGGGCGGGAGGTCGGGGTGGAGGCCGGGTCAGCGGCGGGGCGTGATGGTAGTACGGGCGTGTTACAGTACTCACATGACGTCACCGCGCGGGGCGGAGGCCGGGGTCGAGGCCGGGGCTGATTATCACCTCCATCACCTCCGGCTCCTCCGGGACGCGGTCAGATCGGCTCCGAGACCTGGCGACACACACACCCGGTCAGCGGTTCGGCATAGTGAATCACAACATACGGGACGGCACCATTCACCACCGCCATTTCCTCCCAATACACCGTCCTAAGACTATAGTGATCAGCCCTCCTGATTGGTAGAGCCGGCAGAGCAGTGACGGCGGCAGGGCTGGTGTACCAGCAGTGAGCACAAACACACAAAGCTCTAGGGGCGTCTTATGTTTGTATTAACCCGGCATTGGCTGGGGTCTCAGCCGAACGCCATTGGCTGGGGGGGGGGGGCGAAAAACGCCCCTCGTTATCTCCCGAACCAAGTATCGCAGCGAGACGCGCAAGACGGCAATCGAAAGCTCTCAACGAGTTTTTTCTTAAGCGTTACTCGAAATTTTATAAATAAGGTCATCATTGTCAGGTCACAGTCAGGTCAAAGGTAAATTAAGATATATTTAGTTTTGAGCCATACTTCTCATCCAAAGCCGTATTATTGCGACGAAAGAATCACAAGTGCGTCATATAATAAATGTATAGAGCATTCTCGTATCAGCAAAGTGAAATTATAAGCAAAGTCAAGGTCAAGTCAGCGTTAAAATCACGCACTATTTGCAAGAGATGCATGCGACACTTTTTTTATCGGGTCTTATCTTACACAAATAACTCGATTATATAACAAGCCGATTTCTCAGATCTCCGATATAGTAAGGTCAGTTTCATACGAGGTCAAATTTTAGGAAATATATAAATATAATTAAAAATGCATTTATTATAATCCAGTTGTTTGTCTCAGCAACACAGTGAGTACCATTTATTTTTATGTATCTGGTCGATAAAGCCCCAAAACGTACTTTCAAAAAGTGACATCGATGAGGTAATCATAATCTACTTGGAAGCAATCAGTGATGTCAAAAATAGAGATAGTGGTTTGAAATTCGTTTGGGTAATGTACATATGTGGATTCTCTTACATATCTTCCCGTAATTTCCCTTTTTTATTTTCAAAAAATGTCAATTTATGTGGGCATTTTTTCAACAAAAACATAAAAAAAATGTTTTTTTGGGGGATCAAAATCCAAAAATTCGCAAATCCGAGATAGCCATTTTCAACCCTTTGGGCAATTGTGTATCTTTTGACGCTTAAAAATTTGCATTTTGCTTAAGGATTCGTCTATTTACAGCCTGTTGAGAGCTTAGCTGATATTTGCGCCAAGTTGGTGTGTAGTGACGTCATAAAATTCGTTTAACTGGACAATATTTTCGACGATTTTTTTTTTTTAAATTGCATTGATAGGGCTGCCAAATTGATGTTAG
Source organism: Semibalanus balanoides (assembly GCA_014673585.1). NCBI lineage: Eukaryota > Metazoa > Arthropoda > Thecostraca > Balanomorpha > Balanidae > Semibalanus > Semibalanus balanoides. Next base: position 95,829 of record VOPJ01005907.1, read on the forward strand.
GATAAGGAAACCTGAAGTTATGGCGTTGATAGCGCTGTTGGTTTGTGAGCTATTGTGAAAATCCCTGAGGGGGACGTTTTTCGCCCCCCCCCCCCCAGCCAATAGCGGGTTAAATGTTTAACTCAATCAAATAAGTCATTATATTGAAAAGAACAGCAAATGATACGACGTATCCAAAGCCCAATAATCGTTACTAACAAGGCAATACACGTTCCATGAATTATGCATACCTCTTGGAGCGTTTGCTCTTCTTCGACTTGTGCTTGTGTCTCCTGGAAGAGCGGGATCTTTTCCTCTTCCTGCGCGGCGGCGAACTGGAAAATAGATGACGAGTAACCTGTCATATACATGCAAATACTCAAATGGCATCGCTTCATTGCGACGATTCTAATCCAATATAACCTGGATACTTAGGCCAGTCCTGCACTTATAGCTTAGCGGTATGGACACCCAAGAGCATTATATCCGAACGTTAGAGACTCACTCTATCTGGGCTGTCGCTATTGTGTACTTTAGCACAGTTAAAGTCGCGCTCGCCTCTATATTCCGCCGCACTCGCAGCGAGCAGTCGCCAGGCCGAACACGAAACTAAAGCAGCCGCGTTCATCAGATCGCGGCGTTGATTTCTGCCCCGACCCCCGTGACGATCTCCAAAACTACGCAAACTTAGCGACAAAAGCGAAAACGCACTTGGATAGCTCTAGGCAAGCCTCTTATCGAAGATATCTCAGGTTTCTTGGATCAGGTCACAATTGAGGTCACCAGTGGTCACCAAAGGTCAGATGGTTGTTTCCGGTTTTATGACTCATTTTTAGGACTCTTTTCCAGAAACCCCCGATTTATCTCGGGAAAACTACGAGTACTAGGAAGCCAAACGATATTAGAGAGGGCAATCGATAGCTATTTAAATTTTGCAATCTTCATGTATGTCCTCAAATTGCAGCTCAGATGTCAATTAACGCTTTAGCGCTCTAGAGGTCAGTGAAATGGCAAAATACTGCACTTTTTTAAAAAGCAAATCAGCTTTTTCTGTGGAATAGCCATTCAGTCATTCGCCAAACCTAAGAACGATAGGGAAAATATTTTCGCGCCATCGTGTTTGTCTCAAGGATGCACTTTGAACATATATACCGGTTGACCTGGAAAGGGTCAACTTCAAATATTGACCTCAGGTCAAGGTTCATTTGGTGCCCAGGTAGCGTCATGTTGCATATGGCAACGCGGCCAGGACGAGGACGAACACATTGGCTGTAACTAATCGTCTCTATCTCTTTCTATCAAGAGTTATTTAGCAATCATTGCTGATGACCTCAGATGAACCTCAGGATGACCTTGTAGAAATTCACTAAGCAACAATTGACCTTGATCATTTAGATTGCGCTAAAATACGCATGATTCTGAAAGAATTGGCCTGCATCCAAGGCATCGTTTGTTGAAGAGAGAGACATTTGGTTATAATTTCCGCCATTCACTTAAAGTGGGGGGTCCTAGGAGAAATCGACCCTATTGGTTCATCCCGATACGATAAAATCCGAGATATACGAATGGTAGGACTGATATTCTTATTGGAAATCCTCTGCAAGTTTCAAACTTTCGAAAAAAGACTGTGGCTTTGGCACGAACGGCAAACATTTTTGAAGGTGGAGGTCACTTGGACATGGACTTGTGACCTGACCTGAGATGATTCTTCAAGTCAAAATTTTGCAAAGTGTGTGTAATGGATGCCAACAGGTGCTACAAAAATTCTGGCCGGCGCTGCGCGCGCCGTTTTTTGCGCTACTCCTGAAAAACCTGAGGGGGGCGGAAATTCAACCCCCCCTTGCAGTGCGCGGCCGTTTGAAACCCAATATATCATCATCATTACTAAAGACCATACGAGCGTTCGGGGCCTGGCACCATCGGACTGACAACGCCGTGTATTCCAAATCACCACGCAGGCGTCTCTATGACGTATAAGGTTGTCTTTCGTTGTGTACCCGGTGCCCAGACTCGGTAGCAAACCTCCTACAGCCACAGTGGCCGGACCACAGACACAGTAGCCCGGCTGTGGCCTGGCAGGTCAGCTGGCCACACACGCCTGTCAGGTCAGCTGGCCACACACGTCTGTCAGGTCAGCTGGCCACACACGCCTGTCAGGTCAGCTGGCCACACACGTCTGTCAGGTCAGCTGGCCACACACGTCTGTCAGGTCAGCTGGCCACACATGTCTGTCAGGTCAGCTGGCCACACACGTCTGTCAGGTCAGCTGGCCACACAGCGCCCGACACCTGACCGTCACTGACCGGGATCGGTCTGCCGGACGGGCCGCTCTCCGCCAGCGGGGCTGCTCCAGCAGCGGCGCGGCGTCAGAGGAGGCCAGCCTGAGGAGAGCAGCGACGCCGTGTCACCAGCGAGACAGCCAGCACAGTACACACAGCCGACACACACAGCCAACACACACAGTCAACACACACAGCCAACACACACAGCCAACACACACAGCCAACACGACACAGCCAACAGGACACAGCCAACACCACACAGCCAACACACACAGGCCGACACCACACAGCCAAACCACACACAGCCAACACCACACAGCCGACACACACAGCCGACGACCACAGGCCAACACCACACAGCCAACACACACAGCCAACACACACAGCCGACACACACCAGCCGACTACAGTCACAGCCGACACACACAGTCAACACACACGCCAACACACACAGCCAACAGACACAGCCAACACACACAGCCAACAACACCACAGCCAACACACACAGCGACACACACAGTCGAACACACAGCCAACACACACAGCAACACCACACAGCCAAACACACACAGCCGCACACACAGCAACACACACAGCAACACACACAGCCAACACACACAGCCAACACACACAGCCAACACACACAGCCAACACACACAGCCAACAGACACAGCCAACACACACAGCCAACACACACAGCCAACACACACAGCCAACACACACAGCCAACACACAGCCAACACACACAAGCGGTGCGGACACAACACGACAGCCAACACACACAGCCAACACACACAGCGTGCGGACACAACACACAGCACACACACAGCCAACAACACACAAGCCTACAACACAGCGTGCGGACACAACACACAGCCAACACACACAAGCCAACACACCAGTCAACACACACAGCAACACACACCAGTCAACACGACACAGCCGACACACACAGCCAACACACACAGCCAACACACACAGCCGACACACACAGCCAACACACACAGCCAACACACACAGCGTGCGGACACAACACACAGTCAGCACACACAGAGAAAGGACAAACCGGTAACAGCTAGGACGCTGACCGGCCTATTCATCCTTCCCATTCCGTTTTCATATCAAAACGAGACAGGAAACGAGAGTTTGATGGATGGGACATTCCATCGCGTGAAACATATACCCTCGCTGGCGAACATGATCAAACGATGCAAAAGCACTCGGATATGTACTTCATAATGACGCTCCAATAGTACGTTTAAGCTCGGATGCTAGGCAAAAAACAAGCCCGTCGCGTCCAATCAACATCCCATACAGGCAACACTTCCCTTGCCACTCAGACCCGCGGCCATCGGCGGCTCCCTCACCTTTTGTAGGAGGCCGGCGGACTGCGAGGTCGCTTCCTGCGCTTCTTGTGTCTGCGCGGCGAGCGGGACCGTGAGCGGGTCGGTGACAGTGCCGGCAGCTCGCCCTCCTCCACGTCCGGGCCGCTCGGCCGCCGGTGGTGAGACGAGCGCTTCTTGTGGCGGTGTCGCCGGCGCCGCTTCTCGCGGTCCTCCCGAGCACGGCTGGCGCGCCTCCTACTGCCGCTCCGGTCCCGGCTGCCTCTCCGCTCCTGGGGCAGCTGGTCCCGGCTGCCTCTCCGCTCCTGGGGCAGCTGCAGCTGGTCTCGGCTGCAGCTGGCCCGCCGCTCGCTGAGGCCGCGACCCTTGCGCTTGGTGGGACTGCGGTCGCGACTCCTGCGCTTGCTGGGAATACGGTTGCGGCTGCTGAGCTTGCCAGGACTGCGGTCGCGGCTGCTGCGCTTACTCGAGATACGGTCGCGGCTGCTTAGCTTGCTGATGTTGCGGTCGCGACTCCTGCGCTTACTCGAGATACGGTCGCGGCTGCTGAGCTTGCCAGGACTGCGGTCGCGGCTGCTTCGCTTGCTGATGCTTCGGTCGCGGCTGCTTCGCTTACTGGGGATACGGTCGCGGCTGCTTCGCTTGCTGATGCTGCGATCGCGGCTGCTTCGCTTGCTGATGCTGCGATCGCGGCTGCTTCGCTTGCTGATGCTGCGGTCGCGGCTGCTGCGGGGGCCGCCGGCGTCAGAGCTGTGTCGTCGCGGCTCAGCACTACTGCCTCGCTGACTGCCCGGGCTGGCCGGCCGACTGTCCGAGTGTCCCCCGGCCGCACTGTCGCTGTCCGATCCCAGCTCCGGCACAGAGTGCGGCGAGTCTGACCAACGAGAACAGAGACAGGAGTGATCAGACAGCTGTCAGGTACTCAGTCACTGAGGGCACACAAGGCAGAAGCAGGCCAGTATAACTCTGATACAACTGGAGTTTAACTGTGATACAGCTGGAAATGAAGACAGAGGCCATGTCGCTCCACTGATACACGCGCTGCAGACAGCCATACCAATGACACAACCAATCACCACAGTCAGGCAGGCGGCATCCCGACACTCACCGGAGTCGACCAGTTTATACTTGTCAAGGTCGGCGTCGTCTCCACTCTCCTCCTCCTCCTCCTCCTCCTCGTCCTCGTGTTCCCGGGCCGGCGGGGACGGCGGCGGACTGCGGCCGGCAGCCGGCGACGGCGGCACGCGGCCCTCGGCAGCCGCAGGGGGGTCAGACCCAGCGTCTGAGTCGCCGCCGGAGCCGGACGGCAGCGGACCCGGCGGCAGCTGCGGACCTGAACAGAGCAGGAGGAGGTGGGGGTGAAGAGGCAGCTAGTCAGTGGCCTAACAGTGGGACATTTGGGTGGAAAATGACACTGAATACTTGTGCTACTCCTGTTCTTAAGTTGTCCTGGGAGTTTTCCACTTCTTATTTCAAAATGTATTGGATAATGTGAACTATGATACCTATTTACGGATACAATTATAGGGAGGCCTGTGGGGGAATGACAGGTAACAATTCTGAATCGGCATAGGTAATCATTAATGCTGGTGAGCTGCGGGTAATTGGGGATGGATAAAACCGAATACATCAGTTTTTAACTTGAATTTTCTCCTCTTTATGCTTATTTTAGTCAAAGTTTTGCACTCCACACCCAAGCTCCAAAGCAATCCAAGGACCCTGCAGTCAGCAATCAGCATGGTGTTTGTCATGGCTCTGCTGTTAATTAAGGGTCACGGGGGCCAGATTCTCAAGAGAGCGCCTCTACCGGCAGGCTAGGAAAACAGCTCGTTAATCATAGCGAGTGGGACAACGTGTCGCGCGGCTGTCAGCAAATGGCCAGTATCAACAGAGACGTTCATTCATGGCCCTTGTTTGTTTGTTGTTTGTTGTTTATTTCGATAATGGACATGATGTGCGACATGATAATATGATTGGATTGGCACAAAAGCAAAAAACTTGATTCGAGGCGCCTCTCCAATAAATATGAAACATAAACAACCGCCACCAAGACACCCCCACACCCCCACACCCCGGCCCCGCCCACCCGTCCGGTCCGTCGGGTCGCCTCACGTAGAGGCGTTGGAGCCCCGAAAACCGACACCCAGACACGTACTCAGTCCATTTATTTTGACAGACGCAGTCCCGAGCGTTAATTAATGGGTCCCGCCCAGACATGTGCATGGATCTGAAAGTAGGATCTATGATCCCAGAGGATCTCTCGATAAAATGCAATGTTGGATCTTTGATCCCACCTGGATTACCATACGAAGCAAATGTTACAACATTTGGGATCTTGGATCCCAGCTGTATCTTTCTATTTACATTTGCAACAGATCTTGGATCCCACAGGATCCCATATAAAAAAAGAGAAAATGGATCTATTGATCCCAACACGAATCTCAGGATCCGAACAGGATCCGACTTGCAATTTATTATGCCATATTATAGTAGTGGTTATCGACCACAATCCGAAACGGTAGAGGAATGCATGAAACCCATGCTATTTGCATTTAACAACGAATGAAAGGTACTGGACATATACTTAAAGAAAAAAAAATATTCCGAAATACCAAAAATAATAATGGCGGATCTGGGATCCTAGTGATCCCAATATTGCAATAATGGTGCTCTGCCCGATCTCGGATCCAGAGGCGGATGGGCCGTCGACGAAATATTGAAGACGGACTCTATTGATCCCGAGTGGATCCAATCGACAATTTGTAGAAGGTGGATCTTACAGGGTGTTTCATAGAGAAACCGTATCCACGGTCCCGGAGAATCTCGCGCGGATTGAATTCCGGAACTTTGGTCGCAGGTACTCTCAACCTTAGCAGCATTGGAAACTGCTGATTGAAATTCTACATCCACAATCAGAGTAGATCACCAAGCGCGGGCATCAGACGTTTAATCACATTGGCCTTCACACGCAGTGAAAAAGCCTATAAAAAAAACAACCATTGCTCTCACATCTCACTTTCTCACGATGATATCCAGGAATCTGATGATGCAACCATTGCTGAGATGTGGAAGAGAATGTAAAGCAAGTGCTGTTAGGGCGAACATTCAACAAACGCACGGTTCAACCCAAATAATCGTTATGCACAAATCACTGCTAACTTCATTGCCAAAACTATCGAAAAGGAACCGGGATTTTCATCGGGGAATCGTTCTGCAAGTTCAGGTTTCACATCCAGGTTAAGCTTGGGCTTCGTCCCGGTGAACGAAATTTGGTTGTTCCAGGACGATGGACTTTCTTAAAGCACGAGGGATTGGAGCAGAATAGCCTCACGCTGCGCACAGTCTGCCTTCTTCCGCTAGCTGGCTGACACGGTTTTGGGTCCGGTAGCGCGGTCCAGTCCAAGGGTTTTCTTCATTATCTTCCAAAACAAGAGGTCACACTGAGGCTCAGATCAGCGCTGATCCATCTGGCAGAATTTTTTCCTGCTTTTTCCTCTCTCGGATTTAGCGGAGAGAGCGTTCATCACAGCCAGAGTTGTTATTGAAAGGGCGGTTGCGATGCCGGTCGGACAGAATTATCCTTGTTGTCGTTATGGATATACCCCGTCCTCTTTCACCTCCTACACGTCCGTCGGACAGTCGATCGGGTCACGCTCTTCCCTTTATTTGCCTCAAATTCCTTCGTTACGCTTCCATGGAGGAGTGAAACATTCCACGATGAAAAATCCGGGTCCTCTTTCGATAATTTGCATGATTAGCCAGTGATTTTGTGCCAGTCACGATTAATTTGGGTTTGAACGTGCGTTTGTTGATGTTCGGCCTAACAGCACGTGCTACATTTTTTACATCTTCAAGCATGGTTGCATCCCATCAGTTTCTGGATATTCATCGTTGATTAAAGTGAGACGTTGTGAGAACAATTTGTTTTTTAGGCTTTTTCACGCGTGGCTGAAGCCTAAGGTGAATAGAATGTCGATGGGGCTTGGGTGATACTTTGTGATGGTAGAATTTTCATCAGCTTTCCAATGCTGCTTAAGTTTTGGAAGACCTTAGCGACCAAAAGTTCCGGAATTTATCCTGGAAGATTTTCCGAAATGGCATAGCATTTTTATGAAACACCCCTGTATGATCTCCAGCGGCATGCCCGGGATCCCAGATCCCACAATCAGATCCCGATATCCGTTTTTGGGTTGATCCTGAGCACATGTCCTTCGGTCCCGCCCTGAAAACTGTTCGGCACCTCGTTCTAGTAAAACGATCATGGATAAAAGGACGGAGGGAGGGCCGACACCTGGTTCTTTAAGTGGGGGGGGGGCGTCGCCCCCTCCCCCCAGGTCCAAAGTTGAGGTGGCGAGTTGCCGCTATTGCTCCCACGGTTCCCACGTCCCTGCTCGCATAGCTAAATTACTTCAAAGAAAATAAAAAGGTCAATAAAAAATAAAACCCTTACCTATGACTGGTTGTTTTAATTTGTCGACATCCTGTCTGAGTTTGGCCAGGAACTGCGCGGCTCGTCTCTTCCGATCCAGCTGGATCTCATCTCTGCCCACGCCCGGCGCCGGCGCCACTATCGGCACCTGCCGGCACTGCTTCTTCGCCGGCTCACCACGAGATGGCACTGCCGGCGCAGACGCAGCGGGCGAGACAGCTGGAAACACACCGACAACGGGTCATCGAAGATAAAAACCTCGGACAACCATCACTGTGAAAGCGAGGATTTTCAATAATCACTCGGCACCATACGCGACATTATGGGATATCGACCAACTCACCAACAGACCATAACACCAGGCAACACAAAACACCACATGATTGGATTCACTGAGCCGAGGGGCCGTACCTTTGTCCTGCTTGGTGTCACCGTTGGCCTCTGTGGGCGCTGGTGGCGGCCGTGGCGGAGGTCTGGAGTGCCTCCCCTCTCTCCTCCCTCCTCCTTCCCTTTCTCCTTGCTTGGTCGTTCAGCCGTTGGCCTCTGTTGGCGATGGTGGCGGCCGTTGGGCGGAGGTCTGCTATTGCCGGCCCTCCTCTCCCTTCCTCCTCAGCACCTCTTCTCTGCTTTGGTGTCACCCGTTGGGCCTCTGTGGCGCTCGGTGGCGGCCGTGGCGGAGGTCTGGGTGCCGCCCTCTCTCCCTCCTCCTCACCTTTCTCCCTGCTTGTTGGTCACCGTTGGCCTCTGTGCGTCCGGTGGCGGCCGTGGCGGAGTCGTGGGTATGCCGCCTTCCTCTCACCCCTCCTCACCTTTCTCCTGCTGATGTCACCGGTTGGGCCTCTGTGGCGCTAGGATGGCGGCCGTGGGCTGGAGGGTGGGTGGGTTGCCGCCCTCCTCTCCTCTCCTCCTCACTCTTTTCTTTCCTGCTTGTCTGTTTTCGTCACTCGTTGGCCTCTGTGGCGCGTCGGGGTTGGCGGCCGTGGCGGAGGTCTGTGGTGCCGCCCTCCTACTCCCCCTCCTCAACCGTCTCTCTGCCTGCTTGGTGTCGACCGGTGGCCTCATGTGCGTCTGGTGGCGGTGGCTCGTGGCGAAGGTCCTTGGGTTTGCTTTTGCCCTCTCCCTTTTCCCTGCTTCGTTGTCGCCCGCTGGGCCTCTGTGGGTGGGTGGCGGGCCGTGGCGCGCGAGGGTCTGGGTGACCGCCCCTCGACTGCTCACTTCCCTCCGATCACCTCTCCTCCAGACCAGCGCGCTGACCGCTCCCAGAATGGGTCGCCGGCTCCTTCTCTGCACATGGGACGGATCGAGAACGACACCGGCACTGGGGACCGTGCGGGTTCGAGGGAGCGTCGAGGGATAGGAAACGACAACCGCACTGGGGGACGCGGTGGCGATAACCCGGGGGCAGCGTCGGATAGAGAACGAACCCCGCAGCCTGCGGGACGTGCGGGGCGAGGGGGAGCGATAGGAAAACTCACTCGCGTATCTGATCTGAGAACCGACACCGGGCACTAGGAGACGGCGGGCAGGCAGCGTCACGGAAAACTCACAGACTTGGGACGGATCGAGAACGACACCGGCACTGGGGACGGCGGGGCGAGGCAGCGTCAGGAAAACCTCACTGGTTCTGACAGTGCAGATTTGATGTTTGTTTGTGAGATTTATTATTCATGATACACATAATAATGCACTGATTACAATCTAGCAATTGGTGCAAAAGTGCTAAAGCACTTAAATCAAGATCACTTTGATGTAATATAGGCGAACAATTTGTGCACAGGACGTTGTCGCCAACGTTGAATTTGTATGTGCAAGTTTCGTGGTTCTAAAGGATAGTTTCATTCAAACATAACCTTTGAACTGTTGCTGTTGTTGAGGATTAGGGCGCATAGCCTCTGGGGCTCAGGGTGTCCGGTCCGATTATTGGTATCTTCGATATATTCTTTCGTCTTACTATGTTATCTTCAGACTTTGGACTCGGTCAAGATTGGGAAACTAAGCAGTGAATGAAATTGGAAAGGCTGGGTTTCGCTAAGGACCGTTCTAACCTTTAAACGTGACGAGTACAGACTACAGAGGAAGGGAATGTCGCGGCCGCACCAAAACTGTCTTCACGAGACACGTCAGATGCAGTGGACAGGCACGTTGGCCCTCAGAACGTGTTTGAATCGGATCCGGGTTTTTCCAACGTGTTTACGGACGTCAAACGGGCTACCATGGGCCAGCCCCAACCGTCGCCCAGTCCCAGCCGCGACCGTCCGTCTGTCAGAAGTCCCGTCCCTTCCCTCAGGCGCAAACGGAGGCGGAATTTACACATGGTCGGAGGGGCGGGACGGACGAAAACCGGGTTCGGGCTTCGGGATCGGGCTTAACAAACAAGCATGAGCAGCGCGAAAATACAATTTATCATAGCACGTTTTGGGCGAGAAAGGCAATCAAAATGTGGCGAGCTCAGCCACCACGCATAGTTGAGATGGAGCCGGCTTCAGAACAATTCCTAGCTCATTGGCTTTGTCTTTTACCCTAATCTCTCGCGCGGTTTGCATCACCCTCCGCGATGGAGTCGTACCTGGCTTGTTTGCCTTGTCCTCCGACGTCTCGGTGGCGGCCGGCGCCGCCGCCGTGGCCGCCGGTTTGGTTTTGCCCAGGTCCCGCTCGTACTGCTCCAGCTTCTGGCGGTAGTAGGCGTGGTGCTGGTGGGAGTCGCGCAGGAAACTGAACCGCTCGTCACCTGCGGAGACAGGGGGCTCCGTCAGACGCCGGGATCAGTCAGGTGACAACCTCTGGCGGGCTGACGTTCTGCTGACGCTACGTCTCAAAGACATGATGCTGGTCTCAAAGACATGACGAATTGACATTGCTGGAAAACGTGATCAGACATTTCGGCGGTTCGCAGTGTTAAAACAGAGCCGTGCCACCATCACACCGATCAAGTGCATCGCACTCACCGCGTCCCATGACAATGCCCTCGAAGTCGCGGCCGTTCTTGGCCACGTAGCTGGCCATCTTGTCGATGATGAGTTTGAAGTCGGGCAGCGGTAGGGCGACTGTAGGAGCGGCGGTGGCGCGGGGGGCAGCTGGAGCCACCGCGACCGGCGGCACCTCTTTTGACCTCTTTTTACTGGAGGTGGTTGAAGAGCCGACCGGTCCAGAGTCGCCAGCAGCGGCGGCGGCGGCGGGGGCGGGGGCGGCGGTCGGCAGCGGACTGGAGGTGCCGCTGCCGGCCGGACTGTCAACCTCAGCCGCCTGTCGCGACGAGCGGATGTTCTTCACCAGACGCTGGTAGGCACAGTTGGTTGACGGCTGGTACATGCCGTCCACATTGCCCGGTGCCTGTAGGACAGCAGAAATACCATCATTTTCGAATACCAAAGCTACCTACAACGCTTCACTGAGCACACAAATATGATAAATCAGCCAGAGTCAATCAATAATCTGTCCAAACTATCTCCATAGTGTCATGGACAATGGACTTGGACATACCGCGGAGGCATAAGCGTCCGAATGTACCCCTATGCACGTTCGGACCACAAACCAAACGTCCAGAAAGTACCTCGAGCCAGAAACGTGTTTTAAATTCCGTGGAGTATTTATAGATTGGCAATTTTGATGATACGATGTGCATCATTGTCTAATGAGGACTGGACGACAACTTACAATATCTGGACGACTGAGATTCAACGCTGGATGCAGGTAAGCATCATCTTCCTCATCTGAAACAAGATAACACCATCTTAGAGCACAGACAAACAGCATAGCATACCATCAGCTGACAGTTTCAGTGGGAGCCAGGCTGTCGCATGGCTGAACATTGACACCACTCTGGCGAGCTATCGGTAAACAGGAGTGAGTAACAGCCGCCCAATGAACAGGCAGACGCCGCGGCTGGGTGGTCCTTCCCTCACTTCCCCAGCGCAACTGTTGCGTGCACAGGCACAGGCACTCTGCCGTGTAGATTTGCCTGTGCATTGCAGTGATACCCAGCCTATATGTCAGCCCATCTGTAAGATTCAACAGACTATGCCACCGTACTCGGCTCTGCTAACCGGCCGTACCGATCCACCTCCTTAGCAGCACAGCCGTGCCGGTCCCTGATGTTCCAGAGCTCACCTTGCTTCTGCGGGCCGATGGTGAAACGGCCGGCCTTGATCATGACCACCATGTGGCGGAAGAACGGCTGCAGCGGGTCGTCAAACGCCAGGAAGTCGAACATGGGGTTCTCAGACTGTTTAGCTTTGATGAGGATCTCCATCTGCGGCCCCTGGCGCGCGACGAACAGCGCCGTACGCTCGATAATGTCCACGTGGCGCCGCGTCTCCGGCTGCCAGACAGGACAGACGGGAGACAGTTCGTCAGACAGACACGGATAAAACAGGAGAGACAGCGACATAGAGATTAGTGATTACTGGGGCTTTAGGGCGCGTCGACATCAAAGGCCACTTTGCGCCCAAGCAACATAGAGACTGAGAGCAGGACGAACACATTGGCAGACACGTACTCACCGTCCGGCTACTGCACGATTGCAGTGCTAATTTTACTGCCTGGGTACAGTCTGATGCCTTTAACAACTACGATCAGCCTAACTTACGAAGTCGAATGGCACGAGAAGCTATTTGACCTGAGGACACACGAATCAGCACCATGTCCCGTATCGTGCACCCCGTCAGTCACACCTATCTCCACCGCCGCTGGCAGCAGCTGCTGCTGACGGTACTCACCCGCGCCATGTCTGCCGGCACATTGAGTGCCGGCGGCGGGTGGTACGGCTCGTCATCCACAGCGGGGTCGTCGGCGACAGCCGTCTCCGGGGTCACCCCGCCACCGCCACCGCCACCGGCAGCAGCAGCCGGAGGCGCGTTGTAGCTGAAGCCGATCTGGTTATAGCGGCCCGAGTCGCCGGCCAGCGACTGCAGCCGACGCCACTCCTCCTCTGCGGGACAGGGAGGACAGGACAGCCGTCAGTCAGGTATACGGCACGGAGAGCGGCACTGGTCACCAGCTGACGGGCTCGACCGGCACGCGTGGCTGGCTGGCAGACTGGCTACCGGGCCGGGCACTCCACAGCAGCTGGTCACAACAACACTGGCCACCTGACTACCGGCCCGAGGCAACTCCACAGGCAGCTGGTCACAACAACCACTGGCCACACCCACATGGCGAGCGGCCCAGTCATAAATCTACCACCTGTGCAGTAGTAATATGGCGCAATACATGCAGGGAGATTTTCGATCACGGGACATAGAGGCTTGAAATGGCTCTGTGAAATAGCCCCCTGCCCAGCCGCCTGGCAGCCTAAGAGTACTGACTACTGACCCTCGAGCATGCGCTCCTCGTCCACGTCCTTGTAGAGAGCCATGTAGCGCTCCTGGTCGACCACCTCCTCCAGCTTGCGCTCGCGGTCGGTGAGTCCGTGCCAGCGGTCGTAGCCGCCGGGCGGCGGCTCGTGCGGCCGGAGGTCGGAGAGGGCTCCGCGTCCGTCATACCTGCAGCAGACGCGCCGCGTCAGACGCCGCCGCCCGACCGATACTAGCGCCGCCGCTCACATAGAAATACAGACACGGCGCAGACTGCCGGCCATCGACTTACAGCACAGCTGCGGTGAAGGCCGGCAGTATCCGGACAGCAGCGCCAGGTCGGCAGCGCTCAGCTATGTACATTGTACAGGGATCGGAGAGAATTGTCGGGGCAATGTCGAACAGATACAATCGTTGTGTTGAAGGAATGAAGACAGACTCAGATAGTCCGATGGAGTGGCGCTGAAAACATAGGTGGTCATTGGTCAGCGTACATCAGCACAATTTTGACACTGTATAGGACGTTAGCCAGATAAGAGAATAGTCCAAAACAACTGGCAGTTGCCCATAGAATGTTAACACACGACAGAGTTTACAGAGCACCAAGACAAGCGGTAATGTATCACAGTATGATGAAGAATGTTCACTTACCAACTGATGCTCTCAGTTTTGCAGACAGAGCTTTGTCTACAACTAAAAACATGTTGTCTACAGCAAACAGCTACTGCTTGCCAGCTGTAAACGGCGCCAATAAAACTCGTCTCTGCCTCAGTTTATGCATGGAACAAATCTCCATTAAGCTCAGTATGAGCCCCCCTCCCCCTCCCGACATGATTGGAGACGACAATTTTCAGAGTAAGTGAAATTAAATAGTATTGAGTAGTAATACAATCAAAAATTAAATAATTTAATGTTTTTGTTTTAGAAAGACAAGAACTTCAAGAAAAACGTCGCGCAAAAACTAAACCCCAATACATTGATTGACAGATACTCACCCTACTTACCCGATACTCACCATTCTTGCCCATACTATACACACGAACCGTTGCCATTGCAAGGCATCCGGTCTCCGGCCGGCAGCAGCTCCTAATCAGGGCTGTAAAGGCTGCATGAAGTCTGCAGTGCACGCTGACTGTGGACAGTGTATGCTATCACAGGTCAGAACGTCACAACAGCAGAGTGGTACCAACCTAAAGGACAATCAGCCCGTCAGCGAGACACGTGACGTCTCCCGCGCTCTATCTCTCTCTCTCAGAGCAACGCTGCAGGCGGACGAAGCTCGCGCGTGTGCACACCACATCACACGCCATAGTCATCTTCTGCACCATAGCACTTCTGTTAGGTAGGTGGTCAATGGAAAATCCGAACGGACCTTTGCTATCGTGGTGCACAACGTCCTCATTCCAGTTGCTTCATTCCGAGTGGTATGTGGTGGATAAGGGTATGCTTTGCCGCTCGTCGACGGACCAACAAGCCCCCTATCTACATCGTCGTCCATACATTTTCGATGACTACAAGCTAGTGTTCTATGGCGACAGCGATTTCATCCTAATCTCACGAGCAATACTCATCAGGTCCCATCGCCGTAGACCACAAGTCCATTCTCTTAAGTGAGTCGCGCTTAGGATTGTCCATGTGCGCTGCTCATCCAGGCCACTATGCCAAGGCTCTGGCGGCCATTGAGATTGCTTTACCACAGAACTGTCCAGGCGGTTCCGGAAGCCACCCCAATCCCACGTCTGTTGGCGGAGATGTAAATGTGTGAAGGCACTCTGTGCGCGTGATTGTGCTTGTGACAGCATTGCAATGCTTTCAAACGACACGAGCATGACAGAGTAGATCTATAAGAAAAATAATACCATATGCTACGATATCACACGATTACCTAAAGATAGGCAGAAGGATCATAACCTAGAGCACTACAATAGTCACACTCTCTATAGACACGACCACAGGGGGTGCGCGAAGATGAACTTATAAGCATGGAACAATCTGGAAAGACAGATCCCAGGACTAAATTTGGGTGTATTATTGGTTGGCGGAATGTGTGTAGAAGACTTCTAACAGAAGACAATAATAAGTCTCACCCTCACTGTAGGCGCGCGAAGTTTAGATGTGGTATCTTATCCACTCCTCTGTCCAGCTCTATCTCCATCTAATTAAACAGCCTTGCCTGTGAATGCTACTGTCATATCTGTGAAAAGAGGTCTCAAGGAAGGTTCTGATCGAAGCTATTTGATTTAAGCTAGGAAGAACGATAGTGTGACGCATATTGGATTATAAAATACTCTTTAGTACAAGTGGAGTAATCAATTCCACTCTCTACTTCGTTACGATTTTCGGCGTCTGCTGCTCGAATCGCAACCCTTGGCTCGGCATAAACAAGCAGAATCCACGTAGGACACACTCGGTGCGCAGAGCTGACTGCGAATCTCAATGGCGATGCGGCTGCTGCCACCTATGCTCCCTAATAGCTCCCCTGTACGATTGACCCTCCTACGAATACTTTGCATCGCTGCTTCTCCCGCCAGATCGCAGAGTTATGCGCCTCTCCCTCCGATCGCATAATTCGCCCTACCGTTCGTCAAACCCTGCCGCGTTCAAATATTACTCCTTATCCTAACCAACTACCCTTATGACAAATTCCCCTCTCGTTCACAATCCCCTCCCATTCATATTGCCCTATTACGAATCGCCCTATGACGAATTACCCTCACGTTCATTATGCCCTCCCATTCGTATTCCCCTTTTATGAATCACCCTATGGCGAATTGCCGTCTCGTTCACAATGCCCTCCCGTTCATATTGCCCTCCCTATCGTATTCCCCTCCTAGTCGTTAGTTCATTCTAGCCTTCCTAAGATCGGTATTGGTTTCAAGGCATAGCCACCTGGTCCAGGTGACCAGAGGGTAGAGAACGCTGCAGTGCCTTGATTAGGGGCACAGCCAGACCTTCGCAAAGGGAGAGGGCACAGCATCCTAAGGCGGAGAAAATGGTGTGAAAAATATAACCCAGGAATTATGCCACTATATTTTGCAGGGCCCTAAATAGTCGCAAATAGGGACGTCACCGATATTTAATATTCTTAGTGTGAAAGTCGGCCCAATGGGGGGGGGGGCATGTGCCACCCCTCTCCATCCTGGCTGTTCCCCTGGCCTTGATGGTAGACAGCAGTCAACGCAGCATTTATTTGTTTTTTATATATATCATGCAACTGAGAGACCGTTGTCCGTTTCCCATTAAATTAACCCTCGCCAGTGTAGGGGAAGTCGAGTGGATGCCACCCCCTCGGTTTTTCCACAATAACTCGCGTAAAAATCAACCGATCGTGATGACACTTTCAGTACCTTACTTTGCATCAATTTGACACATACTCTGAAATTTTGAACTTATAACTCGTATGACCCATGACCTTTGACCTGTTTCTCAAGGTCGTGATTGGCGAAACGGGCATCCCGTAGTAACGATCCTTGAAACATGTGCAATTCCCAAGTGTTTGATGTTCAGGAGCATATGCAAAAGTGTTTCTGGGTGACAGTTGTGGCTTCTGCAGAGATTGCGATCTCGATTGACCTTTTCAGAGGACAACGGAGGTCACTGACCTCCGATGACCTCGGATGTCTTTTTTCGTCTTCTGTCCGTTTCTAGTGCAGTTTTTATGCTGATTTCAATTATGGTACCCATTGTATATGATTATGTGTTCCACTGGGGTCATGCACTGCCAAAGGTCAACCAAGATCACTGACCTCAGATGACCTGACATGACCTTTTTTAATTTTGCAGTTTTTAGGTCATTGTGTGATGCTATTTACATTTGTCTATTTAGCATTTTAAGATGTTCTCTCTTCCATTGTAGGCTTGAAAGTTTCGTTTTTTTCACATAAATTTGATGACATTTGGCTTGACCATGACCTCAGACGGACTAATGCCCGGACATTACAATCAGATGTCATGGCTTTATCTTGTCCACCAGAACATGTTCATTTTGTTAATCAAAGCTCTAGCATCAATTAGGGGCCAACGCCAAGGGGCGTCACTCGCTGCCTACACGGACACACAGTGATTCTCGCCCCTAACGGAAGGGTTTAACACATGACGCCATAATTTACCACACCAGATTATATACATGCAATGTAAACGCTGTGCGTTACATCACGCACTGCGCCCTTATCTGGTTGAACTATGCCTTGCAACTATACCAATCTTTGAAAGGTAGTATGAACTACAAATGAGAGGGGATGCAACAGGGGAATATGATAGGCAGGCATACCTGGTGAACAGGAAGCATTATGACAAGACCGAATTGTCAAAGGCGATTTGTCTAATAGCGTATACAAACGGGAGGCAATTCGTTCCAACCAGAAGCACTAATTTGTCATAGGGAATTGAATAGGGTATTATTAAACAGGGAGGAATAGGCAACGGAGGGCATTGTTGATCGGAGGAGGAATGTTGACTAGCGAAAGGCACTGGTAAGGGAATGCCGATAGGAAGGCATGAGTAAAGGGGTGATTTGCGACCCACCCCGTTGACAATCTTAAGGTAACATTTCCGATCAAAGGAAGGTGAAACAAAAAGGTGGAAATAGCTTCATTTCAATTATACATTCTGGCATTATTTTCCTTATGCATATATATTAAAGGCTGATGTTGATGTGTACTGTGAACGCACGTCAATGTGGTCATGTGTGACAAAAGCGAACCATGCGTAGTTAATCTTTTTCTACACATAGAGTCGCCAATGGGTACAAATTCTAATAAGTATAAATTTTCAAACAAAATAATCGCAAGGCACTTCAATAAATGATCAATATTAGGTGAATATACCTGTAATAATAGCTTTAATGCGACCCTCTTCTCCCCCTTCTTCTAACTTCTCGGACTGTGGCCAAGGTTGAAATGAAAACTTTCTTCGTACTTCTCCTGGCTCAGCAATGGATAGTATGACGTCATGAGCACAAGCAGTAGGACAAGTGTCGTGCAGCTTTACGTAAAAGTTGAACCATGGCACTATCACGGTATGGAACCTCGGACATATATAGTACTATGGGTCTTTCACCTGACGTCACGGACCTTTGGCGCGGCGCCATTTTCTTGGGACTGGTGAGCGGCCTGCCATGACAGGTCAGCATTGGTTGTGTGGACCACGCTGCGGTTTTGGCACTTTATTTTATTCTCGGCTGTACTATATCATAGGCATGTCCCTGAAGATAAATTAAATTTTTACACATCCTTTTCCATGAGGCATGGTTGGCGGATATTTGCGGTCCATGGAAGATATACAGAGCAGGCCAGGAAATTCAAGAAACTACGCCATTTCTGGGGGCCTCGACCGTTACGATGTAGCCATGACGTGAATGGCAGGTGATGCTGAGCTGCCATCCTTTCATACCTTATACTGATGTTCCTCCTATTCGAGCACTAGTCATTACTTCACGACCAACCTGATGGACTATACAAATCATGGGCGGATCCATCATGTTTTTAGGAGTGAGCCGAGGTTGCAAATTTAGGACGCTTCTAACAATCAAGGGGGGTCAATAATGCTAGGAATAGAGTGCCTTAACGTGGTCTGAGGGGCGAGCTGAACTCAAAACAGGCACGCTGCAGCGCTCAATTTCTATTCCTTCCGTGTTTACGGTCCCATCTTACGCCATCGCCCGAGGCGTTCCGGCGACGGACAGTCCGTGGGGCGCCTTCTTGCGTTTTGCCGGGGAGAGGGCGAGGTCCTGCGGCCACCCCCTGGATCTGCAGCCTGATAAAAAATGTTGTGGTGGTAATACTGAAACAAGTACTTACTATGAGTCTATGACGAAACATGAACACCGAATGATTGGTTCATGGTCGATGGGGGAATTGGGGCCCGGGCAAAAAAAAACACTTTTTTTCAGGGGGCCCATCCATCGTGAATTGCGTTTCTTTTAACATTAATTGAGCACGCTGATTTTTAGCACAGGGAACATGCACCCTTCACACACTCAATTCACCGATATAATCAACAATGTGCCTGCAAATAAGGTGAAATCAATACCTTATTGCGCTGATTTGTATTTGTGGCCGCGACTTCGTGGGCCCCATCTCAAAAATGGCGCGCAGTGACCGTCATCTGAGAAGACCCTATTAAGACCATACCTCTCATGGCTATAAGACGACTACTCAGTGCTGCGCGCCCGGCAGCCGTCTTGAGCGACACCAGGCGCGGGGAGGAAAGCCGTTTATCGGCCCGCCGGCAATGCTTTTCTATGGCTTGATGGGCAATATTGACAATATGCC
Source organism: Semibalanus balanoides (assembly GCA_014673585.1). Classification (NCBI taxonomy): domain Eukaryota; kingdom Metazoa; phylum Arthropoda; class Thecostraca; order Balanomorpha; family Balanidae; genus Semibalanus; species Semibalanus balanoides. Next base: position 115,425 of record VOPJ01005907.1, read on the forward strand.
CTAACTTTCAGTTTGACTCATTGTTGTGCTCCATGTTATCAATCACGAGTTTTATTACATCCTACCTTTCCAGCCTAACTCACATGGTTTTTGAGTTTACAGACTGAAAATATCGCCCTCCGCCCTAGGAAAAGATACACGCAAATCTGTGCCCTCTGACGTCCTCTCCGCTGCGGCGCATAGCGTGGCCTAGCAGAAACGGCTGCCGGGGCGGAGCGTTGGTCTATACCTATATATGTCAATGACTATAGACGAACTTCTCACGCCCCGCAGGCCGTTTTCCGCTAGGCGACTCTTACGCCGCAGCGGAACAGGACGTCGGACCAGAGGCAGGAGTTTTGCGTGTAATGCTTCTTCCTATGGCGGAGGGAGCGATTTCTGTCGGCTGTAACTCAAAACCACCGTGATGTAAGCATGTGGAAAGGTTGGGATGTCAGAGATACTCGTTGCATATAACATGGACAACAATATTTCAACTCGAGTTCAGGGACCAATAATTGTCAAAATATCGCCCACTCCCCGCAATAGAAAAGCATGCCTCCCTTTGCCCGCCGCGGTAACTCCTTTCCTCTCCGCTGCCGAGCGTGGTGGTCGCTTCAAGTGGGACGGCTGCCGGGCGGCGCAGCAGCTGGAGTAGTTCGTCTATACCTATAGAGGTCAATGGTATGAACCAATGAACCCCCCGGCAACGAGACCTTCAGTACCTACAGTATTATATTGCCCTGCCTACAGCGTCGTTCGTAAAATTTTATCATTATTCATTCTCATCGTCTTCTTTGTCTTTGTTTCGTTCGTCTGCACCTTGTCCAGCGGCTATGTCTTCTGAAAATGTTTGGTAGGGCTCCAATGCTGGCTTGATATATTTTAGTCATTCTTGCCATTACTTAGGCCTGTGTTATGCCAATATTGGTAGGGCTTTGGTCCTACCATAGTCCATATATTGTACTAGCATTTGTCTGTTGATGTCTGATGTCTGCAGATATGTCGTGCTCTGTCCGCTTTTAGGTTTTTGAGACACATACGAGAATGGTTGTCTCCACTTCCAGGTAACCGGAATCTTGTCTAGTTATCCTGACCGGAATCTTGCCCCATACTAAGGCTATAGAAGGCCCCGTACCACATCACAAGCAAGCAGTCTGCGTTGGTTGCGTCTATATATATATATCTATGGTTGCTCCCCTCTCCTCGGCTGCCGGTACGCCGCTCGTTCAACCCCTTCAATTAAAAAACGCAATCTGATGGTCTATGTATTATGAAGAGTTGGATGACAAAACGTGTGATCCCTAATACACTCTTTGCCTAAATGCTGACAGAATGTCCCTAGGATCGGAGCGAGGTCGACGCATCACTGGTCGGTCCGGTGAACAACAAGTGCAAAGATAATGGAAACGACTGACATCCCGTCTGACCCGGCTACAAGCCGGCGACTCGATGAAGCTCATTAACGGCAAGCTGTCCCTGCTACGTTTCAAAGGCATGCCGATTTACGATGTGGAAAACAGACAACGCATTTTTGCTTTCACTGAATCATCTTCTGTAAGTTACTTTCGGTGAACGAGAGTTTCCAAAAACGTGCATCGAGCCCTTATCGATCTGTACACCAACGTGAGTGCATTGCAGCGGCAGGCCGGCCAGGGGTGGGCACTCAGCCACCCGAGACCAGTCACGTCACCAAAACACACCGGCTGATCACCACGCACGTCACCACAGAGCACCAACGGACCACCACGCACGGACCATTACACAACACAGTGCCGTCTGCGGCACGCGGGCCACCGAGACACGTCCGGTGACCACTGGAAACGCACACCGCTCGTGATCTGCAGACCACCCGCTGACCGTCCAACGGTCACTGGTCGGCAGGACGCACCCGCTCCCGGCACTGGAACGACCTAGTGATTGATCATTGGATTGATCCAAACGGCTAACTCTAATGGTAACCTAGCCTTCCACTGACGACTCGGATGCAGCTCAACAGAGACTGCAGAGCGGCGCCGCTCGCAAAGCGGCCGTCCCGTGCGCCGCAAACGCAGCGGGCGCGGGGGCGGCACATCACACCAGCTGTGCTCAGCGGCGGTCGCGGTGCCGGCGCTCGCGGCTGCGCTCGCGCCGGCTGGACGTGTGCCGCAGGAACTCTTCGACGGAGCGGTCGTACTCGGACATACGCCGCTCGCCACGGCCCGGCGCGGCTGGCGGCGGCGGCACAAACTCGGGCAGCGGCGGCCCGTCGTAGTAGCGCGGCGGCGCCAGCGGGTCGAACAGCGGCGGTGGCGGGTACGGCAGCGGCGGCAGCGGGCCGCCGCGCGCTGCCAGCTCCCGCATCAGCTCCGGGTACATCCGCGGCACCGGCTCCCGCGGCGGGTAGCGGCCCGGTGACCGCTCGTGGGGTGGCCGCTCGCGCGCGTACGGGTGGAAGCGCGGCGGACCGATGTCGCGGCGCGGCGGCGGCCGCGGGAAGTCGTCGTAGCGCGGCCGCCGGCTGAGCATGCGGGGCGGCTCACGGATCGGCGCGCGCGGTCCGCCGCGGCCCCGGAACCCGCCGCCGCCGCCGCCGCCACCGCCACCGCGCTCGCGGAAGTCGCGGCGGGCGCGGCGCAGCGGCACCGGAGCCGGCATCGCCAGCGGCTTGCTCGGCTTGACGGTGCGGCTGGCGCGCTTCGAATCCAGCAGGATCGGGTTCATGTCGATGGCGTGGTCGCGCGCAAAGCGGCGACACAGCTCCTCCGCCACGCGCGGCTCCACCTCCTGGCCGTCGCGGCCGATCTTCACCGGCTTGCCGTTGTTCCACGGGTTGTACAGGTGGGCCGTCTTGGGGAACGGCAGGTCGTTGCGGTTGATCCAGGCCACGCGGAAGACGCCACCGAGCGCGCGCGCCGGCAGTCCTGGCGGCAGCACCCAGTTGACTGGCGACAGGTCGCGGCGGGACTCGCTCGACACCCGGCAGAAGCCGCAGAAACGGCCGCTCTCCTTCACAGAGAAGATGAGCAGCACGTTGCGCGACTCGCGGAAGGCCTGGTTCAGCTTAGCCTCGTTTTGTGGCGGCGTGGACCAGACGCCGCGCGACTTGGCCAGCGTCACGTTCTCCTCGTTGTTCGACTTGATGATGAAGAAGCGCGCGTCGCGGAACAGGTAGTTCAGCTTGGTCAGGTAGCTCTCTCGGCTGCCTGAGGTGGCGCCGCTGGAGGCGGCAGCATCGCCGTTGGCGGCTTCCTTCTCGGCGGGGGCGGTGGTGGGCGCCGGCGTCGACTCCTCGTCATCGTCGGAGGAGACGCTTGGCTCGGAGCCGTCTAAGTCCACGCTGAGCTCTGAGTGCAGCGACTTGGACGAGCTGCTGCTCACTTCGGAGCGCGTGTCGTAGTTATCGTCAGCGGCGGTGGCGGCGGCGGCTGGTGGCTCCTTGGCAGCCGTCTCCTCCGCGGCGGCGGCGGGGGCGGAGGCGGCCGCCTCCATGACCACTCCGAGCGGCACGGCTGCACTGTAAGGCGGCAGACGGGGAAGGCGAGCCTTAGCCGACTGCACCGGTAGGACAGCCGCGGCACGGGCTACATAGCAGTCACATGGTTCCTGTGGACCAGACCGGTCACCGGCACACTGGAACCTCCCTGTTCGGTACACTGAATAGCTGTCAGGTCAAGGTCACATAACGAAGCAGCTACTGGCAGTCGTGCATCCATGCCTGCTGAGATGAGACAGTAAAGACGAACTGCTGTTGGTTTCAAACTGCTTTGGGCTAGCATGTATCCACTAATGCTGCGAACCCAAGCTACAACCTGGCGAATGGGGACGTCCATTATAATAGCAACGTATTCGTATACGAATTCATCTACGGATTCGCGTGCCTTTACCCTTCAAACTCAAATCAAATGTACATTATGAGACGATCACACGGGAAAAATATTTCCGAGACAACAAACGGTTTGGCCGCTAAAGCACCGGAAACGAAAATCCGGATTGAGGGCGTAACTTAACTTCTTAAGATGGGCGTACCTTGATCCGGCGTACTCTAGCGGCCAAACCGTTTCGGTTACCTCAAAAATATTTAACCCGTATAATTGTCTCATCATAAGGTACAAATCGGCTGTGAGATTGAGGCAGCAGCGGCGGGATCGTGGCGGCGCTGTTCCCCCCCCCCCCCCGAGCGCCCGGCCCCCACCCCAGGTTCTCGCTATGGCGCGCCCGGAGGGCGAAATTTTGTGCATTGCTCACCGAAATCCTGGATCCGCGCCTGGGAAGTGAATGGTACGCGAATCCGTAAATTAATCAGTTGCTATTATCATGGACGTGGAATGAAGGCAGTACAACTTTAAAACAATTTATATTCTACATGAATACGACACAGGTTTAGTAGAACCAGCTTAACTTAGAATGATATGGTGAAGCCAGCATGGTTCATTTGAAGGATTCGGAGGGGTCAAACTATGGGATATGCACTATTTGAAAGCTGAGCTCACGCTGAATACAGCGATGTAAATTTTCACAAATCCATAGAGCGCCTTTTTAAATCGACATTTTGTCCAAAATCGCGCCCCTTTCGCTTGGCCAGGGCTATCGCGGATGGTATGGTGAAAATGCAGGCCAATGACATGTCTACCGATTCGTCATACCCTGCACGTTAAGGTCGCATAGAATGCAAAGCCATTAGACGGTTTGGTTGGTTGCACAGCTGCATCAAAGTCAAACGCTCCCAGTGTGTGCACTAAGGCTCACTCCCGCTTGCGCCTCAGGCACAGAATCGCCCTTCACGACACGCGAGCTGAACACTGAGCGCCGCCGACCCGGCTTACGGAGCGGGCTCTCGGCCTGTCACGGACAAACGGTGCATCGCATGTTGAAAACCCCAGCTCTGTCCGCTAGCCCAGCTATCCAAAAAGATTATGACAACATTGCCGCTTCTCGACGATACAAACAGTACTTTTGATGATTGCATACCATAATTGACGAACGTCAGGCCTCTTGGACGTGATGGCGCGCCCGGCCCGGCCGGCAGCTTCGAAGTACACGATGTGACGTCAGAGGCAACTGCGCTGCCGTCGCCGACCGGCTGGCCGGTCAGGGTCAGGTCGTGACCGGCGGTAGTCGCGCAGTGGCCTCTGACGTCACATCGCGTACAGACTCGAAGCTGGCCGAGCCGGGCTGGCGCCCAGTCCCGGTCAGAGACTACGTTCGGTAAATATGGTTCATACAATTGTCCATAAGTACCATTTGCGTCGGTCAGAGGAGGCTAAAGATTTATCACGATCTCCTTTGATAGCTGGGCTTGGAGTTAGGTTTATTGCTTGGAGTCAGGTTTTTCACCATGCAATGCACCGTTTGTACGTGAATGGCCGAGAGCTTGCTCCGTAAGCCGGGTCAGCGGCGCGCAGTGCTCAGCTCGCGTGTCGCGAGGGGCGATTCTGCGCGCGAGGCCAAAGCGGGAGTGAGCCTTAGTGCCGACAACGGGAGCGTTTGGCTTTGATGCAGCCGTGCAACCAACCAAACCATTTAATGGCTTTGCATTCTACGAGACCTTGACGTGCAGAGTAAGATGCATCGGTTAGACAGCCATTGGTCTGTATTTTCGCCATACCATGCGCGATTTTCCGAGGTGAGAACCCGCGCTAAGCTTAGCTTGTTGCGCAGGCCCTGACTCTACCACCCGATCGCGCAATTCCTAATGTCCGGCAGAATTTAGAGGCAAAAGTTGTACGTGCCTGACATACCTGGATACGTTCCGCCCTGCCCCCTGACCTTGAACGCGACCGCTGTCACCAGTCGCAGGTCATCTCAGTTAGGGGCAAATAGCGAGCGCCGAAGCGAATCGAACCCGGGCTGCCACTACCGGGTGAGGTCAAGAGCCCAGCGCTTTCCCGACTGAGCTACAGGGGTGGACCATCCTCGACTTACTTACCATGACCACTGGAATAAAATAGGTTAATGACATACCAAAGTAAGGCAGGTATGAACAGCGAACAAATAAACATGCAGTTGTCCACATACAGAAAAGAGTAAAGCATAAATTAACAATAATAAAAACTCAGCAACAAAACACGTTACCTTGGTCAAACATGACCACGAATAGCTTACCAAAATATGTTATTAATATCCTAGTAACAAATGCTTTTTGAAAAGATGGAACTGACAGTGACTGGCATTTTTGGTCTGAACTACACGCTTAAAACGTAACAGAGTCGAATTCAGTACATCAGCTTTCAAACACCACTAAACACAATGTTGCAGACAATTCAACAGCTCAATAGAGATCAAAGATATTAGAGATACCATCTAGGAATACCTTAACAGCCATAAATTGACGGACAACTGAACAGTCTCACGCCATATCGAATTGCGTGGGTGAAACACGAACATAAGTTAAGAAAGATATCAGCACCTTACATGGACAGCTTTTTGTTAACAGTATACACAAATTATGACACTTGGCAATTGTGACATGATATGGGTAGTGTCCTAACAATAACTAAAAAAAAATCAGAATGAGTAATGACTGATAAAACGAAATGAGTTTGGATAATTAAACAACAAGATTCACATGTAGACATGTTGAGAAATGGAAAGAAGACGGAATAACGTGAACAAATGTGCATTTGTCTGCACCGAGTAAAGTACATTTTACAACCAAGCCCTGGTTGACCCCCACCAATTACACACCATTTGCGTCAGGAGAATCACATGCCACTGACACGTCACATCCAGACAGTCATGTTATCGGTGTGTGCCACTGTGACGTGCCGCCCGTACGGGAGGAGGCCGTCACGTCCAGTGGGCCTGAGTCGGTGCCGCCGGGTGCAGCCCGGAACGTCATCACTTACTGTGCTGCTCAGCCATCGGGGGCAGGGCACGCACGACAGGGGCGCCCGTCAGTCCCACAGTGCCGCATAACTCAGCTTTTGAATAGTTACCCCTTCATACCTGTCACTGCCCATTGCAACCCTGTGGTAGACACTGGGTATGAGGCAGTCTCATTACGATTGAGCACGAAGCGCTCGCTCGTCTTTCCGTGGTTACGAGCGAGCGCCCTCGTCCTTCCGTGGTATATGGAAAAAAATGAGCGACCCGACCCGTGGCGACGCTTTTGAGCTTATATCTCTGCAACCGCACGTCCTATTAACAAACTTCGCTGAGTAGCCCCATCCAACCTACCCTGTTTGAGACCAGTGCCGACTCATGTGGGTGACTAGTGACTACCACTGCGTGTGGCGCGTGCTGCATGAGGGGTGTTGAAGTGTTTTCTCGCAAAAACTCCGCAACGACAGGGCAGATTGTGTGCAAATTTGGTGTGTGGTTAGTGAACTCTCAACCGCCAGTTTTCCACAAGTCAGGGGTAAGCTTCCCCTGGACGTGTGCACGTGCACACCCCTATTCTATATCTCAAGAACTGCTGAGCCGATTGTGATCAAATTTGGTGTGTGGTTGGGGACCCCTCAGCTGCCAGTTTCCCACAAGACAGGGGAGGTGTGCCTCGGCACGTGCAAATCCTCCTTTATATCTCAGGAACGGCTATGTTAGCGGCCACATTATTTTAGATACTATGAGTCTATCTAACCAGGTTAAGGTAGAGTAAACAGCTATAATCACAGGTATGTTGTAACACTTAGCTTTATTTTTATATGCTGATTGAGTTCAAATTTGGTGTTTGGTAAGGGACCTCTCAGCCACCGCCTTTCCAAAAGACAGGGGTGGGGTGCCTCTGCACGTGCGCACCCCTATGCTATGTCTCAGGAGCGGATGAGCCGATTGTGTTCAAATTTGCTGTATGGTTAGGAACCTCTCAGCCGCCACTTTCCCACAAGTCAGGGTGGGTTGCCTTCGCACGTGCGCACTTAAGCACCCTTATGTTTTATCTCAGAAACTATTTGCGCGATCTTGTTGAAATTCACCTTTTCCTTAATCCTTCAAGCTCGCTCGTTCATCGCCAACTATGGTGCCTTACTGGTACGTTACTGAGACTGGTACTGCATAATTAGCATTGGAAAACTATGCATATGTTTATCTTTTTACTTTTCATGACTTCATAGACCCATTCATAAGATTAACCCCAGCCTTACGGGGACCATTTCTCACCTTCGCCGTACGGGGGGGGGGGCTTACAGCCCCCCTGTTAACTCCCAAACCAAGCAAGATAGAGTGGCTTAACGCCGTAAAAACCAACATGTTGCCCGTCATGTAAGGAATATAATGGTATATCTGTTTTGTTTTGTTTCAGGTCAATGGGTGACCTTTCAGGTCAAGTGAATGACCTAAAATCGACCACATCCAAAAATAGCGGTTTTGCTCTGTCCGTCGTAATTATTAAAGTTATGAATATAAAATGATTTGGTTAGCGTCAAAATGTTGGTCGTTGAATTAGCTATTTGAATATATATCGACTTTTAGGTCTGGGTTAGTTAATGAACTCCTAGAAACAAAAGTCGTCACCATAGATGAAAATGGATGAAAATGGATATGGGCGATTGGCATTAGCTCCTCGACTCCATAACGTCAGAAAAACGGTCCAAGAAACCTCAAACTTAGAAGTGTTAAATGTAAATATAAATGCCAATATCCCAGCCCAATTTTTTGCCCCTGAATAAAACAATATTGAATTTGTTATGTATCTGGTCAAACAAGTTGTAAAAGTTTAATAAAAAATCACAATAATAATTCCTTACACTGGAAACCATCACTGTACAGTCAAAAACAGATGAATGATGATGATCGATGATGATGATTGGGCTTAAGGGCCCGAATCATCATCATCATCATCATCTATTTTTGACTTGAGTGATTGGTTCTCCCTAAGTGTAAGGAATTAATGTCCATTTTTATGACATCAAGTAAAAATTAGAGATAATGGCTTTGAAAATTCGGTTTCGGTAATTTTTCGCAGAATCAGTTCTCTCATATTTATTCCGGTTTTTAAGTTATCATTGAAAGTGTTGATTTCGTGGTGATTTTTCAATTTGTTTTTCTTTTTGGGGGTCAAAAACCAAAAATAGCGACAATCCGAAATTGCCATTTGAAGGAAAATAACATTTTACGCCCTTCATAATTTTCGTTTTTAATTTGCTGCAAGACTCTATTTTCTATTACTTTCCCAATATTTGACGTTTTTTACGAACATGACGTTATCAAAACGTCATTGTCTCCAAAATTTATAGACCAATGTTGATGAAACTTTTACAGGATGAGCAAAATTGTTGTAAACTCAGCAACTGAAAATTTCAGAAAGATGCGCGTCATGTGTACAAAGTTATTCAAGAAAACCCTCAGGGGGGGCTGTCAGCCCCCCCCCCCCGCCGTAAGGCGAGGGTTAATATATCACGTGGTGGACTTTTCAGAGCACAATGGCCACTGTTACAGAAGCAAAATGGACATGAAATAGTAACACAAATGTTTCCATGGGAACATTTTACTTAAAGTACCTACACCACCAGCTTCAACATATATGTCATTTCAGTATGTGATTACACCTGGCTAAAACTTTCAGGCCTACAATACCTGGTTTACACACTGGGGATAGCGTGAAAAACCTGCATAATGGTAACCAACCCTAACCAAAGCAAACCTTAACTAACCTAACCAGCCTTAAATTATGACCATTTTCCTGGACTTCTTGGATTTTGCTCTCTTCATTTGTTTCTGGAAAATTGCTCTCTTTTCACCTGATCTTACTGACATTGTTGTTAAAATACAATTTATCTATGTGATTGTCAATAATTGTCAATATCTATGTGATTGTATTTATTTCAATTTGACATGAATTTCAACTTAATATTTCATTTTTAATTTATTCACCTCAACCCCAAGTCAGCCAGCCTTGACTTTTGCATTGCTTCATCTACTTTTTTGGTGTTATCTGACATAAAGTATGCCGCCAGCTACATACATATTTTTTTTGTATTCTGGGATGTTTGAGTGGGAGGAAAAGTAAGATCAATAAATGTGCAAGTCAGGGTGAAAAAATGAAGGCAGAGAAACAGAGACATGTATCTCATGTAAAGACATGTATATGAGATGCATACATGTATTCTCATGTATGAATGTATAGTTGAGATGCATAGACATGGTATCTCATGTATAACATGTATATGAAGATGCATGATCATGTATCTCCATGTATAGACATGTTATGAGATGCATGATGTATCTCATGTATGACATGTAATATGAGATGGGCATGACATGTATCTCATGTATAGGACATGTATATTGGAGATGCATGACATGTATTACTCATGTATAGACATGTATATGAAAGATGGCTGACGGATGTAATCTCATGTATAGACCATGTAATATGAGATGCATGACATGTATCTCATGTATAGACATGTAAAATGAGATGCATGACATGTATCTGCATGGTATAGACATGTATATATGGATGCATGACATGTTCTCATGTATAGACATGTATAGCTGAGATGCATGCATGTATCTCATGTATAGACTGTATATGAAGATGCATGAACATGTATTCATGTATAGACATGTATATGAGATGCATGATGTATATCATGATATAGACATGTATATGAGATGCATACATGTATCTCATGTATAGACTAGTATATGAGATGCATGACATGTATCTCATGTAATAGATCATGTATAATGAGATGCATGACAATGTATACTCAGTATACGACATTCACATATGAGATCATAACATGTATCTCATGTATTAGACCATGTATACTGAGATGCATGACTGTTCTATGTATAAGACATGTAATATGAGATGCATGACATTGATCTCATGTATGACATGTATAGTGAGATGCATGACATGTATCTCAACCACTCAACAAAGGCATCATCAGCATGACATTGACATACATTAACAAGCAAGGGAGAGGAGAGGAAACGTTGTGAAGATAAGGAAATATATGAGGAAAAATAGTTTTGAAGAAATGTGAGACACATATTCAGCAGACAAAGGTTTGCAGAGAGAATGGGGCTGATCCAGCACAATGAACTGGAAGAGGTTTCCGCCCTGCCATTTGTGGCACTGTGGAGCGGAGGAAGAAAATAAACTATGGATATTTTCAAAGTAAACTGCATGGACAACATGTCATTAATTTACAACAGTGTGCCAGAACTGTTGTCACATAGTTACCATTCCTCCAACTGCTCACTGAGGTGTTGAGGATTTGCTTAACTAGTTGCGGTTAATGGAGGCTCAACCAAATTTAGTTTAGACACAGTAACAGCCAGGGGAGAAAATGAAGCCTAAACATAGTCTGGTCGAGGGTGCTGGAACAGCCCCTAATGGGACAAACATGTACAGACTTTGGATTTGTGGACCAAGCACTGTATTCTCTTAGAACCAGGGTGCTCATTGAAAACTGTCACCCTGCTCCAACGGATATGGGGACCTACGCAGGCGCAACTCCAGTTGGACCGCGCCCGCATCGTGTCTGTGCCTCAGCTCTCACCCTGCAACCAGCCACTCTGCCGGAGCTTTCAACTGCAATCAGGAAGATGAGTGCGTCGAGGGCTGTCGGTGTTGACGGTGTGCCTCTCCTTGCTGTCAATAAGTGTTTCCCTGTAATGCGCTGTCATCTTCTACGTGTGTCATACTTCTTCTATATCGTCATGTACTTTTCCCTTCTGCTGGAAGTTGCACGCGTCACCGGCCGGTGTTAAGTCGGGCGATCGGTCTGACCTCAACAACTTTCGCACCATGTCTATATCGTCTCTGTTCTATGAAAATTCGCGGAGAAGGTCGTCTGCTCGCAGCTCAGCTATTACCTACTTAACAACCATATACTTGACAGCATTACAATATGCTACCGGCCATGCACTCGACAGAGGACGCTCTGATTCGGACGCTGTTGAATGGCTGTCAGGGCTGTTCGAAAAACCCACAAACGGCCATGTCGCGTTCGATTAACGACGATCGACCTCATGCAAAGCCGCTTCGAATAGTGTCGATTACATAGCGTCTTCTCAGTAAAGCGTTGAGCGTGCGGGGTGTCCTCGGAGTGGTTTAGGGACTAACTGAGTGGTCGGAGACAGACGGTAAGCGGTGGCTCGATCACTCCTACCCCTTATCCATGGGGTTAGCCCAGGATCGCTAGTCCGGCCCAATTCTTTTCACATCATTTTCATCAATGACCTATCAACTTCCTTCCCACGGCCGCCTAATTTCCTACGCCCGACGACACCCAACTCCTTGACTCTGCCACTCCTGATTGTCGTCAGTTTCTCCATCTTAAAAACCCGGTAGAAGAGTCCATTCAATGCTAACAAAACTGGTTTCACAGTCTAAATAGCCTAAAATGAAACCCCAAAAAGACAGATTTCATGCTAGTCGGCACCAAACCCTCTTTGAAAAAGACCCAACAACTTTCACGCATTACCACTTCTGGACAGTTAATCTACCCATCATCCTCAGTGAAGGTATGGGTGTACTTCCCTTGACCAGCATCTGACCTGGGAGCCCCATATCTCTTTAATGCGTTTGGCGCTGCAAATGCAATTATCGTGTACCTTTACAAAAATAACGGCACCATTTCACTCCCCATAAGATTTTTGAAGCTCCTAGTCATGTTCACGTCTTTCCGCACATCTCTCTATTGCCTGTCCTGTCATGGGTGGAGCGGCCCGAGTGCCACTCTAGGCTAGAGTGCAGAGAATTAATAAACTTCGCTGCCAGGCTGTGAGTGGTGCGCGCCACTGCGACCATATAATCTCCTGCTCTTAAAGCACTTGGATGGCTAGAGAGTGTCGAACTGGCGTACACAGCATGAACTGCTTGAACGTGGCAAACAGGCGCTGCATGTCAGCGTAGTCGCCCAACGCTCTGGCGGTGCTTCTTTTAGTGACCGTGTGGCCGAAGTCTCCCGCAACATCAGACCGGGCTGTTTCGGCATGGCGTCGGCTCTCTTGCAGTCTGCGACGTGTCCGGCTAACGCGCAACCCACAGCAGTTCCCCGTACAGGCTGGCGCAGCGTGGAACTGACTGTCCCAGCCGCCCATACCCGCTCGCGCTCTTGGCTGTTTTGAATAGTTAAGAAACCGAGACTGTATCGCCTTCACTGTATGTGTGCGTGTGTGTTGTGCTGCATCAATACGCATGTTAGAATATGGACAGGTGCAGAAATACCCACTATGTGGACGCTGCCTTTAATACATGAACATGAACATGAACAAAGAAAGGAGAGACGAAAACCATCATTGTGACCGGTACAAATTGAGGCTCGTTCTATCATCTGGATTGATTTATGGGTGGAGCTACTGCTGTCGTCATCTGTGTGGCGTACGATGACGATACAAGACACTGGTCAGGGGTTCACCTTAATTCTTCAGTGCTCACGATCGTGGCGCAGGTATGACATTCAGCTGAATTAAAAATATCAGTAAGTTTGAAAACAATATTTCAATATATTTATTTCTAGGCAAGCTGGTACTGGACTTCCTGGTAAGCTGAAGTTGTATTGAATATTAATGTATTTTATGTTAGCAAGTGCAATGCACTGGGTTATAATGATAATAATAAGGCTGAATAAACTGCATTTTGAAGTAGTTTGGTGTGCCTGATTTGACTTGAATTTTAACCTCTGCTGTTTATACTAGTGGGAACAGACACACTGATTAATTATTTAATTGATATGTCCCATACCATTTTGAAACATCAACATAGATCACATACTGAGGCCCTGAGGGTCACCAGAACAACGCAAGCGACCAACAAAGCATCAGTTTGGCCAAAAGTGAGCAAGCAGCCGAAACACACAAAGACGTCAACAAATAAAAAATGAAACCGACTACTTACTCCTTCCGTAGTACTTTTCTGTAACCCTCACACGCCAAAATTATTTCAGTTTTCACTGCTCTTTTCAGCGAAGCCTCGGTCATAGAATTGGAATAATCCAAGGCTGTAGGTATGAATAATCCAAAGCCTTATAATCAGGTAGAGTCATCCGGCAAATGTACCGCTCCGTGACGTAGGTGCGTGACGTCACCAGTATTCACGGGCTCAAGGCGCCGGCTTTTATGCGGTATTATTTTAGGATTATTTTCTATGCGAGAGGAGATGAAGCACTGCAACAAAAACTCTTCGGTAGAGCAACTATTTGCATACTGACCAAAGATATATAGGACTTTATATCTATGGGCTGTCCTATCTAGTCTTTATATATATGGTTCGTTCACTTCACGATGCGCGATGAAGAGCTCTGATGCCGAACGCGTGGGTTGATAACTGATAAATCGATAACGATTTTGTTCATAATACATACAAAATAAACACCTTTGTCTGCCGTGTACTACTCTATTTCACTTTTTCTCTTTAGGAGCAAATACAAAATGGTGTTTTATCTAAAAATGTTTAAAAAAACGAACGAGCCCTAAATATCACCCTTTGCTGCGCAGCAGAGACATATTAACACGCGACAGCATACGGCTTTGGCTCCTGAAGTCCCGTGGTTGTGCTGCCGTGGAAGAGGGTTTTTATATATTTTTTGCAATCGCTTTCTCCTTACAGCGCAAAACTCAGGTAATTGTTTGCAAATTGTTGCTGTGTTACACGTGTATCATTATATTTTGTTCATTATTTGTTGATTGGTATATCTTGTTTTTTGTTGTGGGGTTAGGACGGATTGATTGTAATCGCAACGTCAAAATTGCATGGTTTGACGTTGCGATTACAATCACCAGTTTATATTGGAATTATTTTACCTCGAGTCCAACACCTGTTTAATGCATAATGTTGGTCAAATGTTTGAACGTCCCGTAGGATTTTTACACTGACATCCATTACTACCTAAACTGACATCCTACACCGGATGGCCGTGCCGACACTGGTGCTGGCTACAACACTACGGGGGGGGGGGTCAAAACATTGCCGTAGGGGCTAATGTATTAATGGACACCCACAGTGAACCTACTGGCGTCCTAAGCGGAGTGCCACAAGGATCCGTCTGGTTCCAGTAAAACTTTCTCCTTGTTTTTTATTAACCATCGGTCGGGCAGCAAAGTCTAAATTGTTAGATATAGCAAATATTTGCCGATGAAACTTGAAGATTTAATAAGTGGTTTTAAGTACCATGTGCTGCGTCCGAGGAACAGGAAAGGAAATTTCAATCATCTGATAATTCATCTAAGCTCCACCAAACAGCTGAACTCGTGGGGGCTCAAGATGAAACCTGAGGAAATGTGCTGACCTTGCGTTATCGCAGTGCGGTTTCCTACACTGGTGCACTCACCTTCTTACAACTGGAAGACAGCCCCATACCATTGTTTGTGGACAGTTCAAAACAGATTTGGGAATTATCCGTTGAATGACACATTGAAATTCCATGAACATGCTCGGAACACGACAACGGAAGGCTGGTGAGAAGTAGCCGCATAACTTACTGAAATCCACAAGTTTTGGCAGATCTCCTGATTTCATGTTACCTTCTCAAAACTCATATTTCGCACCCATTTCTAGAATATGGCCTCTGTTGTGTGGAAACACTGGGTTACGTACAAGACAAGAGAGAAACTTGAGTCGGTCCGAGACTTTGGACGCCGTCACGTCTTTAGGACTGGAAAAGAAAGAGTATGCGAGAAGCGACTGAAGATCTGGATTGTACTCTGTGGAAGCGGCGCCTACTTAGAGCAGATTCTCATCAACGTGTTGGAAAGGTGTTCGCGGGGTGAGTGTTCCATTCAAAACCGTCTTGCGCTTTGGGAGATCAATCCAGGTGCTAGAACTCGCGGTCAAAACCAATTAGAATTCAAGGTCAACAGGTGTGAGATCGATGCTAGAGCACGATTCTTCTCCAATCGCAATTATATCCGAGACTGGAACTCGCTTCCCAGCTGGGTGGTGGACGGCTGAACAACCATCGCAAAATTCAAGTCGGGACTCGCCATCGTGCTTGGAGAGAGATTGTTTCACTATGACTGCATAATTCATAGCTACGGAGTCACCGACAGTTGGATTGCCAAACTGTCATTACCTATTTAAACAGGCCTTGCCATTACCTGGCAAATCCGACTACCGACATACCTTACGCCCCCCCGACTGTTTGGTATGCGCCTGTCCTTAACAAGCAAGGGCAGGGTGAGAGCGCCAGGGTATCCGATGCGCTCAACACACTTAGTCCTTGCCTCATTCCTTCTCCCCCCCAGGCCGCCAGACCAGATCCACCTTCAAATCTTTTTCAGCTGTTGCTGTTGCCGTTTTTTGTGGTTTTCTTCAAATTGTTTTGTATTATGTATTTAGCGGATAAATCCACTACGGGCTTTTTCCATTATACGCACATTATGAGTAGATGCACATTGACAGCCTTTGGACCGAGATGGAAACACATGAAAGAGCTATCATACACTTATCATTCGCACGTATCACGAGTTAATGTTGCACACCTCAGTCACGCAATGTACCACAACATTCACACACACGAATCCAACGATACGCATTAGGTTTGTTGATTTTGTATGTTTTTCTGGTCTCTTTTGGTCGTTGGTTTACCGGATCTTCCGTTGCCGGTTGACCAGTTAAATCCGCGATTGTCTCTTATCTCGACATACGGTTGAGTATTCCCTGACACTGCTGCTTTTCTACTGACTTTGGATGGATGGGTCAAACCTCGTGATCTTGGTTGGCACACTCCACTATTCTTGAACTCAACTCATCCCAACCTTTTGAATACCGCTTTTACCTGGCCTGCTCTAGGTCAAGTATGGATGCAAACCATCAAGACCCAACTTGCGGTTATACGTGTAAGCAACAGATCAAATCGAAGGAGAACGCAGGACGCACGATTCCAACCCCCTCCAACCGAGCCTGTTTATCTCGATAAAAAACTGGGGTTGGCGCGTCTCTGTACGCAAACGGCTTCCTTTCACCTATCCTTCCCCTCCCTATGGAAGGGTCCGGTGAGGTAGCCCACCAGGTGAGTTGACCAGGTGAGTTGGAAAATTTTAACAGGGCCTTATTTCATTTTTGTTTTTCGTTTGGGCTTAATATAGAATCTCCAGCGAATAATATGATATCTACTACTTTGTACCTCGTCTATTATGCACAGCCCAGTCGGGGCTCATTAAAGTTTGCCATTTATACTTAAGCTCCTATGGCACTCTACGATGGTTTGCCCCCCAGTACTGGTAACACCACCGCATAGTGTGGGAACGGACCGCCTGGTGTATTCGGCGCAGGAGTCGGCTGTCTAGGTATCTTTGGATGTCAGTGCGTTTTTAGATGTTTCAAATTTTAACGATTTCATCACTAAGTTAACTATTTGGAAATTCTGCATGTTTCCAGACACTATTCTGTACCCTCACCTTACAATTTCTTCCCAGAGTGGATCCGTCATCTCCGTCATAGAATACTGTGCCGCCACACTTTGCTGGAAAAGTTAATGTTTGTTGGTTTTTAGACCACCAACGAATGTTGTACTCCCAAATGATGACTGTTAAAAATGTATTGTTTGTACACTCCTCATGAATAGTTATTGTTTAACTAATAAAAGTGTTTGTTTAAACTTTGAAGAGAAAACATGTTTTTTAACCAGGGAAATCAGATTGGCTGTTCATCATTATTGATCATTAAAATATCTGTATTTTTTTTTTGGCATATCATGTTATTTTTGTACTCTTCCATTGGAAAGATATGTACTCCTACACCAACAAAAAGAGTAGAATTCCCACCCTGGTCTGCAGGACACGCCAGCTGGCCTGTACAGTCCGCAGGATGCGCCAGCTGGCCTGTACAGGACGCTGGACACACCACCTGATTGGAAATGGGTGCTGCCGTGTCTCGTTAGTCGTTACCTCCCCGAAAACGGTGGAACATAGAAATCTGAGTGCCTGTCTGTTCTTTGTGGTGACACCGGAATAACAGCGTAGCGTTGGCACCTGTCTCCATTTAGTGTGTCTGAACAGGTTTTCAATACATGCTGCACAACCATCATAGTTGTTGTGCCCTTTTCTTCCAGTCGGTTCCCAGAAACTGTAACTCACTAATCGTTTTATTCTCGCCTATTCTGGCTCGAACGTCGCGTGAGTATTGACCATGTTTCCATCGCCATTCTCGACCTTAAACTCTCCTTGTCAACGAAACCCGGTCTCCTCCGGAAGTCCTCCTGAGCGGAAAATGACGTCACAGGAACGACGACAACTGACGTCACAAAACTAATGAAACGAAACAACTAAATCTTGCCACAACAAGTTACTTACAGACCCATGTAGCTCACGATTCTTCATCAATTTACCCTATCCGATCATCGAGTTGACCCACTGAATGTGATTCACAGGTGACAGCTGATCAGTACCGTCCTGATCAGTATCAGATCAGATGGGGAAGGTTCACGTCCGACAGAAGGGTGGAAAGAAGGCTTTCAGATGGGCCAAAGGTCACAGCTCAGATTCGAACCCGCCGCTAACGAAGTTCAGAGATAATGCAATGGCTGGGTTCTTTCAGCCTCTGGCAGGACCAAAAAAAGGTAAACCACCGTCTTGGACGTGCTTGGACGTGTACTTTCCTATGTTTTGTTCTGCAGCTGGAATATGCACTATGCTTTCAAACAGCATGGACATGAACGTGAAGTGCTATTTAAGATTATGCCCTGGTAAAGATATGTCTATTTTTAGCCAAAGGAATGCTACCAAGAAAGATGAGACATTATCACGGGTGGAGTTTCCTATTCAAATGGTGGGGCAACTGCCCCACCAACTTTGAGTTTGGCCCACCAACTTTGAGTCTGGCCCCACCAACTTTTGTCAGATTCGAAGGTTTCCTTTCAATAAAATAGTAATTTGTCCCCTTAAGCAGTGTTGTCGTCCGACTCCGCCGCAGAGGGCCCTATGACGGATGTGTCAGTGTTTCTATGTGTCTGTGATGAGTGCCGACGCCGCCTGACACCGACACCGTTGCAGAGGGCCTCACGACGGATGCGCTCTCCAAGCATGACGCCGTGCTTGGCGTGTCCGAGCTGAGGAACATTGAGGACGTGGTCGAGGAGGAGGACCAGGAGGATGGACTGTCCGAGGGGGCGCTGACGCTCGGCTCGCTTGGGAAGGCCTCCTTCAGGACGTTTGCCACGGACTATACACAGTGCACCGTGCCATCGTTCAGCAAGTGAGAGCAATCTGCGGATATTGCGTTCAGGCAGTGTAGCGATGGCTGGGACGCCTTTTGAATATCTGTAATGTGTGCTTGGTAGATCGTCGGTCTGTCCTGGATGTGTTAGATTCGCTCAAAAGATCGTGTTTCAGCGACAAGGTATGACTGATAAGAATATGTGCTTCTGCCGTTGCTTTTTTATAATTAATATCGGTTAAGTTTCTCTTGCGCTTCCTTAACTCATTCCAATGCGTTTGAGTGTCATAGAAGTTGTATTGATCATGTAATGTTTCTATATTCTTCATCATCATCATCATCACGTCGTTAACTGCGTAAATCTTTGAATGTTATAAATTACTGCTGCATGTGGTCATATACAATAATACATATGTTTTATTTCAAGACATGTTTCAGATATAAGTATTTACTCTGTTATATATTTTACCCCCATTTGCATTTTCAGACTGCTGACGACGGTTCGAAAAGACTCGCCTATTTATAATGAGATGCTTGCTATCTTGGCGGCCGTCACCGAGGTTGTCAAGGACAAAGGAGGACAAGAATCCATCACCGAATATTTCGGCGCTCTGGTGGGTGATAATCAGATTGCTAGATTGCTACTGGCTGCTTTTCCCGAGACTGATTCACGTCATTGTAAAAGCTTATTTTGCCCTGCTCAATGTTGAACCAAGTTTGTGCTCAGATGGACCATTTGTGTCGGCCGTTTCGCCAGCCATCATGTTATCTCGGGATGATGTGTGTGTCTGACCGTGCCGGATCCGCTGCTGTCTGTGTGTCTGTCAGATGATGGTGCTGGAGACGACGGAGGATGCGCTCCAGCTGCAGGCTGTCTGTCAGCTGCTGTCGCTGGGAATCCGGCACACGCCGCGGCCCGTCCTCGTCATCAAGTTCTCCTTCTGCTCTAAGCTCTTCATGGCGAGACTGGAGGCCAATATGGCCACCGGCACCGTCCTGCTCATCAAATCGGTAATCATTAGTCGCACGGCTCTGCTCTCATCAAATCGGTCAATGTTTTTTTTTCTTCCATCTGTCTAATATATCAAAGCGATTATATTTCTTCACTGCATTATCACCAAAGTCTTAATTTTTGGAGACTATTTTGAAAGCCACGAATCGATTATCTATCGAATGTGTCGCTTTCAACGAAATGTACTACGAAAGGATATTATATTTCCGCCAACGACACATGTAATTATCTGTGTAGCGTGTTCAAACCAGAGCTGTTGATCAGCTAATGTCTTGTTCTGCTGTTTCTCCGTCTCCACTGAGCCACTGAACCTGTGTGTTGTGTTGTCTGTCCCAGCTTCTGGAGTGTATGGCGATGCTGCTGCGCGCCCAGCCCGTGTCGGTGTGGGCCGAGTCGTCCACCCAGCAGATGTATGCCGGCGTCCTCAGCTTCATCATCCACACGCGGCCCAAGGTGCGCCGCGCCGGACAGCGGGCCGTCATCTCCACCCTGCTCGGCTCGGCCTGCATGAAGCAAGACGAGGACGGGCCGGCGCAGCACCCGGCCGCCGCGGCCACCGCCCAGTTCTGCCGCCAGCAGATGGAGCAGTGCGGCGGCACCGGCCGCGCCGTCACCACCCTGCACATCCTCACACTGCTGCGCGCCGTGCTGCACGCCTTCCCCCGGCAGCAGCTCAAGGCCGTCATCGAGACGATGCTGAAGCTGATGACGCTGGCCACGCCGCTGGTGAAGCGCTCCTGCCTGCAGGCGATGCAGGCGATGCTGGTGAGCGGGCCGGATCGGCAGACGCTGCCGCCGGCCATGAACGCCCAGCTGGTGTCGGCCCTTTACGACTACCAGCCGTCGGTGAACGACGCCCAACCGCTCGTCTCGTGGCTCTCTGCCATGCACGCCGCACACACCTGCCTGTACGGCCGCGACCAGGCGCTCGGCGTGTCCCACCTGCCGCGCTTCTTCGCCGCGGCGACCGCCTGCTGGGCGTCCAGTAAGTCTGAGGTGCGCACCGCCGTCACCGAGTCGCTGTCCGGCCTGCTGGACGCCGTGGTGACCGAGGTCGACACGGACGACAACCCGGCGGTGCGCGCCTGCTTCCAGTCGCTGCTGGACGGACTCCAGTTCCAGTACGTGGACGCCTGGCCGCTGGTCCTCCGCACGCTCGGCAAGTTCTTCTCGGCGTACGGCGTGCGCGGCCGTCCGTTCGTGGGCCCGGCGCTGGTTACGCTGGCCGAGCTGCGCGACACAGAGCAGTTCACCTACACGGCCGATCTGGAGGCGGCGATCGGCGCTGCTGTCTCCGCTGTCGGACCGCGAACGCTGCTGGAGAACGTGCCGCTGCGGATCGCCGGCGACGCCAGCGACAACCTCGAGTTCCCGCGCAGCTGGCTGCTGCCTGTGCTGCGCACTGCAGTCCGAGACACGGAGATCGGCTTCTTCGCAGACTACTTCCTGCCTCTGGCGCGGGCGCTGAAGGCGCGCGCTCAGGAGCTGGAGCAGGCTGAAGATAAGCGCATGGCCCGGATCTACAACACGCTGGAGCTGCAGGTGTGGGACCTGCTGCCCGGCTTCTGTACCGGCGCCGTCGACGTGCCGGCCAGTCTGAAGCGGATCGCGCGCGTGATGGGCGCTCTGCTGACGGAGCGTGACGACCTCCGGCTGGTGGTGCTCTCCGCGCTCCGCCTGCTCGTCACCAAGTCCAGCGACGATGACGCCTCGCGCGCCGAGGTGACCCGCTTCGCCAAGAACTACCTGCCGATCCTGTTCAACCTGTACATGACCCTGACGAGCACGGGCCCGGAGCTGGGCCAGCGGGCGGCCGTGTTGGAGACGGTGACCGTCTACCTTGGGGTGGCCGACGACGATCTGATCACAGCGCTGGTTAATAAGTGAGTGTAGCGGGCCGGCCGGCGTCACGGCGGTGGGCGGGGGACGGGTACTCATGAGTCATGACATATGCATTGTGCACCTTCTGAAGCACGTGTAGTGCGGGTGATCCATTTTTATGCCTGGTTTGCTTACCTGGTTGAGTTTCTGGTTGAGTTCCTGGCTGGGGCTTAGGCAGTTAACTTTGGCAAGAAATAGAAGGAACCCTATTTAGTTCAGATGCGCCAGTCTACTAACATTACATTCCTTGGCGCGATACAAGTAGTATGGAGTTAAGACTGGATTTTTTGTGCATCTCCCCTAGCCATACATGCTTGCAAGATGCCTCCTTAGTCTTTACATTATCTGTCCGCCTGTTGTGCTCACAGTGTATCTGTGTCTGTCTGTCTGTTATGCTCACAGTGTATCTGTTGTCTGGTCCGTCTGTCTGTTTTTGCTCACAGTGTACCTGTGTATGTCTGTCCTGTTGTGCTCCAACAGTGTATCTGTGTCTGTCTGTCTTTTTGCTCACAGTCTGTCTGTCTGTCTGTTGTGCTCACAGTGTATCTGTGTCTGTCGCCTGTTTTGCTCACAGTGTATCTTGTGTCTGTTCTGGTCTGTTTGATGCTTCATAGTGTATCTGTGTCTGTCCGCCTGTTGCTGCTTTCACAGTGGTATCTGTGTCCTGTCCGCCTGTTATGCTCGCAAGTGGTATCTGGTGTCTGTCTTGTCCTGGTTGTGGCTCACAGTGTGTATCTTGTGTCTGATCTTGTCTGTTGAACTCACATCAGTCGTTTGGAATGTTTCATTTCAGGACCTGGTCCCGGAGAGCAAATTTTCTTGACATTTTCAGGCGCATTTTCTATTTACAAAAATGTCCAATCTGATGTTTTGAAAAGACAGTTGATTTAAGAAGGGTCAATATCATGTGCATTGCAGAGCTTTGGTTTGCATGTTGATGTTGATGGACTCATTGTCACAGTATCTTGGTAAAAAATCGCTAGCCTGACTTTTTAGATTTTTGGCTTATGTTGTGACAATAGACACTGTTTTTTTTTACTTTCTAGGACACACAAATGAGTGTGCTTAAACCCACGCAAAATGTGAACATTAAATTGGTAAGCAGTAATACAATCACAAAGAGAGTATACTGTTTTCAAGAGAGCAAATCGTTGTGGACCCTCAAGAGACCCAGAAATGACGAAAATTTCCAACACTGGCTCACTAGTGTCACCTGTGTCTGTCCCTGTCCTGTCTGTTGTACCTCAACAGTGTATCTGTGTCTTTTCGCCTGTTTGTGCTCGACAGTGTACTGTGTCTGTCCTGTCTTGGTGTGCTCACAGTGGTACCTGTGTCTTCTGTCTGTATTTGTGCTCACAGTGTACACCTGTGTTGTCGCCTGTAATGCTCAAGTGTGATCTGTGGTCCCTTGTCTTGTCTGTTGTCTCACAGTCTGGTCCTGTCTGTTGTGCCACAAGTGTAAATCTGTGGTCTGTCCGCCTGTTTTGCTCACAGTGGTGGTCTGTCTGTCTGTCTGTTTGTGGCCACAGTGTAATCTGGTGCTGTCTGTCTGTTGTGCCCACAGTGTACCTGTGTCTTGTCTGTTGTGCTCACAGTGTGTCTGTCTGTCTGTCTGTTTTTGCCAGCAGTGTATCTGTGTCTGTCTGTCTGGTCTGTTTTTGCTCACAGTGGTGGTTCTGTCTGTCTGTCTGTTTTGGTCCAGTGTATCTGTGTCTGTCTGTCTGATGTGGCTCACAGTGGTCCTGTGTCCTGTTCTGTCTGGTGTGCTCAAGTGTTCTGTGTCTGTCTGTCTGTTGTGCTCACAGTGTATCTGTGTCTGTCCGCTTTTTGCTCACAGTGTGTCTGGTATGTCTGTCTGTTGTGGGCTCCGACAGTGTATCTGTGTCTGTTCGCCTGTTGTCTCACAGTGTATATGTGTCCTGTTCTGTCTGTTTGTTGCTGCACAGTGTGTCTGTCTGTCTGTTTTGCTCACAGTGTTGTCTGTCGTTCCTGTGTTGGCTCACAGTGGTGTCTGTCTGTCCTGTCTGTCTGTTTTGTGCCACAGCGGTACCTGTGGGTCCTGTCCGTCTTGAATGTGCTCAACAGTGGTAATCATTGTCTGTTCGCAGGGCGCTGGAGAAGGTGGGTGCCAGCGAGCCGTCTGATGAGGACCGGGCGCACATGCTGGACCTGCTGCGAGTGATGCTGCCGCACATGGACTCGGCGATCATCACGCGCGTCTGGAGCTACGCCGGGCCGTTCGTCGAGAGCGAGCAGCGGCTCAGCCAGAAGACCGCCTATCGACTGCTGGAGGATGTGTGCCAGAGCCAGGATCAGGGCTGCATCACCTTCGTCCTGGAGAACCACATGGATCTGATGAGCTCGCTGAAGCGCTCCATGGCGGCGGCCAGCTCTTCGGCCAAGACTACGCGGCTGGCGTGCCTGGGCGGCCTGCTCGACCACCTGGACGGCAGCAGCCATCACTTCGTGGCTGGCGTGCTGCCTGAGGCCGTTCTCTGTTGCAAGGAGCACAACGAAAAGTCGCGCGCTGCCGCCTTCCGACTGATCGTCAAGATCGGCGACACGCTGCTGCGCTGGGCCACCGAGGCCGCTGACGCTCCCGAGGAGGCGATGCGCAGCTACATGAAGCTGCTGCTGGCCGGTCTGACGGGCTCGCCGAAGATGATCGCCGGCACGCTGCTGGCCACCGCCCAGGTGATCCACCAGTTCAAGGAGGTGTTCCCGGTGGAGCTGCTGGAGCTGACGCTGGACAACGTGTGCCTGCTGGTGACGTCCTCCTCCCGGGAGCCGGCCGAAGCCTGCCTCTCGCTCGTCAAGGCGCTCGTGTTCGCCATCGACCCGGCGGTATTTGCGCGCTTCATGCCGCGGCTGATGAAGGCGATCTCCATGATGACGCCCGACTGCAAACGCAACTTCCGGCAGAAGACCCGCGACCTGCTGACCGTGTTTGTGCGCAAGTTCGGCTTCGACGTCATCTTCAGCCTGACGCCGACCGGGCACTACGACTCCGAGTACCACCGCTGAACGGGTGGCTGATGCAGAAGCGTCCTCGAGAAGAAATTCATTCAGGAGCGAGACTGTGAGCAGTCGGAAGAAGGCCGTGACCCACCGACGAATAGGCCCCTCAAAAGCAGCCCTTGCGTGACAAGCTAACCTAGCAGGAGGCTCTCAGCCCGCTACTCCGACAGATCGGCCCAGCCCACACGTACACTAGCTTAGCGATCAGGCCCTTTGATAAATCTGATGCTGAACTGAAGCACGCCTGCAGAGTCTCTGGCAAACGACGATCTGGTCCCAGCCCCGAAAATAGGAGGTGAAGACTGACGACTGCCAAGCCGGACGACCGACTCAGTCCAGGCCCACGCTAGCGAGGTCAGAACTGACCACATGCACGTAGTGTTACGGTCAGCTAAGAGGTGTCGCTCAACTGCTATGTTAATTGTTGCTGGAGCGCGTCTTCACAATCGAGGGACAGAGCTTAGGTGTGTGCTGTCATATAGTGCCGGCAAGATGCAGATGTCCTCTCGAAGATTTGCCGGTGCGATTTTTCGTTGTACAGGCTTAATTATCTCATTGCGCCAGTGCGGCATCGTACACCACACAGTAAAACAAGTCATCAACCTGATCATGACTAAACGTAGTTTAAACCGGATGTAGGTACACTCGTGTTGCGGAGCTCCTCTAACCCGTCGTCCTCCCGCAGTGTGGACGAGATCCTGCAGGCGGCCGAGGTGTCCTCGGACGACGAGGACGGATCCTCGGAGAAGCCGAAGCCGGCCAGGAGGAAGGCCAACAGTGCTGCCTGGATCCGGGAGGACGCAGAGAGCATTGTCGACCTTCTCGACCCCAAGGCCTCACGCCAGGTCACCGGTGAGTTACAGTAACGCGCTGGTGTCTGGTGTTTTTAGAAAACGTTTTTGACATGTGCAATTTCTTACCTGTCATCCGGGCGACCCCGAGGCCCGACTTATCTTCGTGAGTATCTTGTCACTAGCTCGATCTATCACCTTTCACATCGCTCTACATGCCTGCTCTGCTCGTCGAGTCAGATTTCACCCAGCAGCGGCGCCGTTAGCTCGCTCATCTGTGACTGTAAACTCTGCCTGTTGCTGCAGTCCTGTGACCTCTGCCTGTGTGACCTGTCCTCACGTCACCGGTGTGACCTGTCCTCACGTCACCTGTGTGACCCGTCCTCACGTCACCTGTGTGTGTCGCAGCGTCGCGGCCGGGTCAGAGCGGCGCGGGGGAGGAGCGGCGGCAGCGGCAGCGGCGCGAGTTCGGCCTCAGCGACGACGGCAGGCTCATCGTCGACACCGGCGACGACGACGACGACGAGCCCGTCCGGTCCAGTGACGACGAGGAAGGTAAGCGGAATTAGCGGCATTACGACTGTGTGGGAGGAGGCTCTCCTCAGGAGTCAGGTAAGCGGAATTAGGCGGCATTACGACTGTGTGGGAGGAGGCTCTCCTCAGCAGAGTCAGGCGTGGCATTACGTGGGTGGCTCACTGAGTGGGGTGCCGGTGGTTTGCGAGCTGTCTGTCAGGCCGATGTGTTCTGCGCGGAAGCCGAGGGCCGTGTTCGGTGTGTGGGGGCGACATGACTGCACTGACACAGCCGGGGTCACCCCTGCGGCCTGACTTCAGACGACGAGCCGGACCAGTTCCTCGAAGCCATCCGGAACAAGGCTGGAGGGAGGAAGAGGAGGCTGGACGCCTCCAGCCAGGGCACAGCCTCCGAGATGGCGCCCACCTCCAAATACCAGGGTCAGTGTCATCCCAATAGCTACTGCAGCTGTCAAGTGGGGTTCACACCGTACCTGCACATGAATGAATGCGTATATGCGGCGTGAAACGCATATGTATACTTAGCTGAGCCTAACAGTAGATAGATGTGGTATGCTCACCACGAACTTCAGAGCACTGGTAGTCTGCAGTGGTATGCTCACCACGAACTTCAGAACACACTGGTAGTCTGCAGTGGTATGCTCACCACCAACTTCAGAACACTGGCAGTCTGCAGCGGCGGTGTGTTGTTTCTGATGTTAGCAATCATAGTGCAATCGTTGCATTTCAATTCTGAAATAAGTTGTTCTGTGTCTGGTTTCTAGTTTGATCTGTATTTGCCCTCGCATGGTCTGTAGACTGTATCTGACCTGTACCTGTCCTTATCTGACCTGTATCTGACCTGTATCTGACCTGTATCTGACCTGTATCTGACCTGTATCTGACCTGTATCTGACCCTGTAATGACTGTGGATCTGACCTGTATCTGACCCTGCTACTCCTCCCTTATCTGACCTCGTATCCTGACCTGTATACTGAACCGGTACATCCCTGAACCGCGTGTCCCTGACCCCTGATATCGTTGGACCGGTGTCTGACCTGTATCTGACCGGTGTCTGTATCGACAGCTGGCGGTGGCGGTATTCACCGGAAGACGGAGTCGGTCAAGTCGGGCCGCTCCTCGTGGTCGGCGGGCGGCGCCTCCTCGGTCCGGTCTGCTCGCTCCGGGGGCAGCGGTCCGCCCGCCCGCATCGGCGAAGAATATGCCTCCAAGAAGGGCCGCGGCGACGTGAAGAGGGCCGGCCGGCCCGACCCGTTCGCCTACGTGCCGCTCAAGAGGAACACGCTCAACAAACGGTTCGTACTCCGTATAGTGGGATGGCACGCCAGCTCACTGGACTCGGGAGGCACATATTGTCAGTGGGGTAACGCCAGCTCACTGGACTCGGGAGGCACATATTGTCAGTGGGGTAACGCCAGCTCACTGGACTCGGGAGGCACATATTGTCAGTAAACGCCAGCTCACTGGACTCGGGAGGCATATATTGTCGGTGAACGCCAGCTCACTGGACTCGGGAGGCATATATTGTCAGTGAACGCCAGCTCACTGGATCGGGAGGCATATATTGTCAGTGAACGCCAGCTCACTGGACTTGGGAGGCATATATTGTCAGTGGGGTAACGCCTGATGCATTTGTATCGTTGAGCCCTGTGCGACTAATAACTTACCTAAATGAATGAATCTCTGCCCAAGTAACACCATGCTAAAAACCGTTGCATTCTGTCGCGTGTGTATCCAGAGGCTCGAGGCGCTGTGCTGTCGAGCCTTTTACACCAGTTAAATCTTCCGCTACTTAACTGTACACTATCTTGACTCGTTTTGGGTTCTCCGTTGCAGGAAAAAGGCAAAGTACGAGGGTCAATACAAGAACATCGTCAGCGGCGCGCAGAAGGGTGCCACGAAGGGCGCCAAGGCTCAGGGCCGCTCCCGTAAGCGCTGATGACGTCACCGTGAGGAGCCGTGTGTAGCGGGTTCAGGGAGCTATGGTGGGCCGGCGGCGGCACGTGAGATCGATCCTGTAAATACACTGACGCGCCGCTGTGTCGGCCCGGTGTGCGGTGCTGTGCTGCTGTTTTTACACGCTGTTACTGACTCGGCCGATGTCCGCCGGGTGGGGCGGGAAGCTGTGTCCGCCGGGTGGGGCGGGAAGCCCTGAGAGCCCCCGCCTCCCACGTGATCCCGACTCCGCGGAGGAATCTTCCGCCGGGTGGCGGGCGGGAAGTCTGCAATGTCCTGTTCCGCGGGGGTGGGGCGGGAAGCGTGTCCTCCGGGTGCGGGGCCCGGCTAAGCTGTATAACCTCCGTGATTGCTGGGCGGTAAGCCCTGTGTGCTCAGCTGCCATTCAGAAGACGTGTCTACACTGGCTGCGCGCTCATACGCGCAGGACGTATTCATTCTACCTATATCAGTTGCGGATCGGATGTCGCAGCATGTTCATAGACCTTAATATACGGTAAATTAAGTTCATTGACTAATAATAATGTAAAACGCAACAGAAAATAAGGGATGCTAATGCATGTCTGCATAAACATTACGTGCTTGGACGCTAAACCAAGAAAGGTTTAAAAAAACGTCTTGTGTCACGATAATCGTTATATTTACGATCATTATTTCAGCAACTCAAAAATCCCAGGTTGATGTGCATTGCACTGCATAACATCAATGATACAGCCCGACCGTAGAGAGCGGCCGGGCTCGACCAAACGGATCCCAAGGAGCACGCCCCCCCCCCGCTCCGGGAGCCGCGGCTGGGCTATGGTCCTGCATGAGGACCCAGGGGAGCAACAACAACAACCAGACCGACACGATCGCCAACGACACCAACGCCAACGCCAACGCCTGGGCTACGGTGCACCGCCCGAATTCGCGTGCAAAGTGTCGAAGTTGTCCATGCGGATTTGAATAATATAAGCTTATAGCTGGCCTCGGCTCTCAGCCTAGTGGCGCCTCTGCCTCTGTGGCGCAATTGATAGCGTGTTAGCGTATCTCCTTAGCGAATCCCATCCTTTCCATTCACTGCTTAGTCTCCCAATCTTGACCGAGTCCAAAGTCTGAAGATTACATAAAGGCTCTTCATACTTCATACTGATCGGTGGCATGGCGATGGTCTGCTCGTCTGGCCAAATCCTCTCCGGCCTCTATTACATAGTAAAAAGAAAGAAGATATCGAAGATACCAAAAATCGGATCGGACGCCCTGAGTCCAAGAGGCTATGCGCCCTAATCCTCAACAACATTAGCTTATCTCACACCGACACCGACCCGACACCGACCGCGATGACCGACATGCAAGGGTCGTGGGTTCAAACCTCCTTCGGTCTGCGGCGCCCCCAATGCGCCGCCCTCGGGTTGCGCCACTCCCAAACTCGCACATCTGACCGAAGCTGCGTTCGCTTCGCATGCCGTTCCTCGGCATCGGGCGGAGGTGATGTGGGCACACTCTGACGTCACTGTGCCTGTGCCATTGACGTCAGTCAGCGGTGGAAGTGGCGGGGAAAGGTGACGCCACGAGGTCCGTGGTTCACCAGCAGAAAACGGCAGACATTAGGCTGTTGATACTGATCGGTGGCATGGCGAGGGCCTGCTCGTCCGGCCCCTCTCCGGCCTCCTGCTGGACCATCTTATTCAGTTGCGTCAGCGTTATGCGGTTGCCCTTCAGTATGGCGATGTACGCCTCGAAGAACACTGACTGACTGACTGAGGTGACGATATCGCTGAGCCGGGGGATGCAGGGCGCCAGGTCGGCCGGGACCGCGCCCTGGCGCTGCCACTGCAGCAGCCGGCTGCCGCAGAGCACTGTTCCAACGGCCAGTAGGTGGCGCCGCAGGGTGGTCACGTGCCGCAACAGGCGGCGCCGCTCGGCCGCGTCCCGGCCGCCCAGCACGTCTACCTCTGGCCAGAAGTAGCAGGGCAGCCGGCCGGCCTCCTCCACCCACTGCAGCGCGGCCAGCAGCGCCCTGTGAGCTTCCCCTGGCGTCCACCAGTCGGCGCTGTGCCGCTCCGACAGCCACAGCAGCGCCGTCTTCAGGTAGTAGCTCTTGTTGACAGCGGCTGCCTTCCGGCCCACCAGCGCCTTGCAGTATTTGAGCGCCGTCAGACAGGCGCGCTGCGCCGGCGTCAGGCTCCACAGCGCTGCGTGCTCGTGCCGCGAGAACGACAGTCGCCATTCGTCGGCCTGGGTGGCGCTGCCGGGACAGCCGACCGGCACCAGCAGGGCGGGGGTGTCACACAGGCGCCGCACCAGCAGGGCGGGGGTGTCACACAGGCGCCGCACACCGCACCAGCTCAGGTACAGGTGAGAGCCGGCCCTTGAGCGCATCACGCCCTTCGTCATCTCCAACATGCATATCGATTCGTGCTGTTGCGGTCAAGTCACACATGGCCGCCGCACCAGCACGGCGGGGTTGATCACACAAGCGCCCGCACCCAGCAGGCGGCAAAGGTGTCTCACACAGGACGCCCGCACCAGCAGGGTGGTTTCACACAGGGCGCCGCACCAGCAGGGTGGGTGTCCACACAGGCGCCGCACCAGCAGGGTGGGTGTCGCACAGGCGCCCGCACCAAGCAGGCGGGAGAGTTTTTTTTTTTTTTGTCACCACAGGCACCGCACCAGCAGGGCGGTGTCACACAGGCGCCGCACCAGCAGGGGCGGGGGTGTCACACAGGCGCCGCACCAGCAGGGTGGGAGGTGTCACCACAGGCGCCGCCACCAGCAGGGGTGGGGTGTCACACGGCGCCGCACCAGCAGGCGGGGTGTCACACAGGCGCCGCACCAGCAGGGTGGGGTGTCACACAGCGCCGCACCAGTCAGGGTGGGGGTGTCACACAGGGCGCCGCACCAGCAGGGCGGGGCAGGTTGTCACCACAGGGCGCCGCACCAGCGTGGTAGGGGTGGTCACACAGGGCCGCACCAGCAAAGGTGGCGGTCACACCAGGCGCCGCACAGCAAGGGTGGGGTGTCACACAGGGCGCCGCACCAGCAGGGGTGGGGTGTCACACAGGCGCCGCACCAGCAGGGCGGTGGGGTGTCACAACAGGCGCCGCACCAGCAGGGCGGGGTGTCACACAGGCGCCGCACCAGCAGGGTGGGGGTGTCACACAGGCGCCGCACCAGCAGGTGGGGGTGTACAACAGGCGCCGCACCGCCAGGGCCGGGTGGTGTCACACAGGCGCCGCACCAGCAGGGCGGGGGTGTGCGCACCAGGCGCCGCACCAGCCAGGGTGGGGGTGTCAACACAGGCGCCCGCACCAGCAGGGTGGGGTGTCACAGGCGCCGCACAGCAGGCGGGGTGTCCACACCCGCACCAGCAGGTGGTGACACACGCCGCACCAAGCAGGGTGGGTGTCACACAGCGCCGCACCAGCAGGTTTCACACAAGGCGCCGCACCACAGGGCGGGGGTGTCACACAGGCGCCGCACCAGCAGGGTGGGGGTGTCACACAGGCGCCGCACCAGCCGGCTGGCCGTACGGCCGCGGGCGGGAGCCGAACTCGGCGCTGGGCCAGGCGGGGCACTCCACGCGCGCCACCAGGTCGATGTCGTGGCCCCAGAAGTTGACGGCCACGGAGGGCTCGGCGCGACTGAGTCGGTCCGCCCGTCCGTCCGCCGCTTCCCGGCCGAACGCCTCCAGCAGCCGAACAGCGCGCTGCGCCGATAATAGCAGCGAGTCGGGGTGGCGGCAGTCGGGCAGCCGCCGGTGACGCAGCAGTACGAACCCCGGCCGACCGGTGGTCTCCTGCGTGATGAACACTGCCTCAGGCTGGGCATCTCTGTCATCGGGCTGGTGTGGCGACGCTCGGCTCCTCTCCCCGCCGGTCACAGCGCTATCGCCGGCGTCTGCGGCCGGTGTTCTGGGGCCGAGTGTCTCCAGCACCACCCGGACCGGCCCCAGCTGCAGGTCGTTTCGCCGGGCCGAGGTGTCTCCAGCACCACCCGGAACCGGCCCCAGCTGCATGTGTCCGGGGGCCGAGTGTCTCCAGCACCACCCGGACCCCCCACTGCAGGTTGTTCCGGCCGAGTGTCTTCCAGCCCACCCGCGACCGGCCCCAGGCTGCAGGTGTTCCGGGCCGGTGTCTCCAGCACCCACCCGGACCGGCCCCAGCTGCAGGTTGTTCCGGGCCGAGTTCGCCACACCACCCGACCCCGCCCCATTTGTTTCCGGGCCGAGTGTCTCCGAGCACCACCCGGACCGCCCAAGCTGCAGGTTTCCGGGCGCGATCTCCAACACCACCGCCGGCCCCAGCTGCAGGTGTTCCGAGCCGAGTTGTCCTCAGCACCACCCGGACCGGCCCCAGCTGCAGGTGTTCCGGGGCCGAGTGTCTCCAGCACCATCCGGACCGGCCCCAGCTGCTGCAACATCACGTCGGCGTCGGAGCGTTTGAGCGGCTCGCAGAGGTTGCCGTCATTTCCTTCCGGCACACTGCCGGACGAGTCGACCCGCAGTCCACCAACAGACTGCGCAGGTCGGCACAGGCGCACTCCGGCTCCTCCACGGCCACCGGTCTCAACACGCTGAGGCTCTCTTCGGAGGCGGAGAACTCGGCCGTCGAAAGAGCTGAGCGCGCCGCCTCTCTGGAGCGGAACATCTCCACCAGCAGCTGACAGGCGGCGGCCGCCTCCTGTTCCGACAACTGGGGAGCGCTGTGTCGGTTACCCATCGTCTCAGGAGTGTGACCGGTGGTGCTGTAATTCGCTCTCTTCTGCGACCCGCCGTCTGTACAGGCCGACAGCTGGTCACACGGCTCCCTGCTCAGCGTATTCTGCCTCACTCTGCTCCGACACACGTGTCTGCCGCCGCCCCCGTGCCTTGGTCAGACGTCTCTGCGACCAGCGCCGCTCGTGTCCGCGGGGCGCCCTGTTTCCCAGGGCGCCCCGAGCAGCTCACTATCGTGCTGCGACCTGCTGCGACCCAGCCGGAACAACAGCTGCGTAGTTTGCACCGCTCAGACAGGACGACGCTCAGCACCGCAAAGTGACGTCGTTTTCCTGCCAGTGGCTTCCAAACTTATCTCTAACCACGGGCGGATCCAGGGGGGACACGGGGCCATGCCCATGGCCCCCCAAACCACCCCAAATCGGCGCAAATTTGACACATTTCCTGAGAATATCTTAAAACTAAGCAACTTTTATTAGGAAAAGTTTGTTTTAAATCAATTACTGATACATAAGCAAGCGAAATCCGATGAGTTTTCAGAATTGAATGATACTTTGGGGATTTGCTCCCCCCCCCAAACTGACAAAATCACCTTTTCTGGATCCGCCTATGTCTCTAACGCGGCAATGCTTGGACTAATACAAATGGATACAATATTAATGATTGGCGCATAAGTTACGCTCGATACACAAGACCACTGGTCAGATCAGTTTGTCTCTCAGATGACCTAGACTCGGAGCGGTGCAGTGTGTTGGAGTACTGTGCCCGCGTTCAGCGCAGAGGTGCAGCGAATGGGGAGGAGGGGGGGGGGCGAAAAAGGTCGCATCGGATCGGATTGTTATTGAGGGAGATGGGTACTTAATTGTCGCAGACATAATAATAATACTATTCCTCCCTTATACAATTGGACTGAGCAGGGGTTACCAGTTATTTGAAGATAGTTTGCCAACAAAGTTTCAGTAATCAACGTTTTCACGTTTAAATTTTGCAGATGACGTGAAGCGTAGCTATTTTCAATACAAATGTGCTAGTCTCGATACATTTGGGTCAAGTTTAATCCGGACACCGAATCCGAAATAGTTCTGTAGCTGTGGCGAAATTTTCGGATGCATTTATAAACTATGGCATCCCGCCGCAACCGCCCGGTGGGCGAGAACGTTCCGTCGCCCGAGATCCTCCTCACTCCTCAGTCCTTTGTCAGGCCCAGACCATGCCAGTTTCAGCTCCTGTGTCCATCTTTTCCATGGCGCGGCGGTGATAGTTGGTCCACGGGACGCCCGGCTCACCAGCCGCTGCGCCCTCTATCCTGTCTCGACCTCCCCACAAGATCAGCACAACGTTCTGATCAACACTAACACAGAGCGCCCATAAGCAGAAAGCAAACATATTCGCGGACGTCAAAACGTTTTATTATAGACCCCTCACGCACACACAAGCACACGCAATCGCCCATTTCTCGTTGGTCTTCCCACATTCGGCAATAAATAAATTCGGGCTGGTAACACTAAACAATTTTAACAAACGCATCAGTGAAAATACACATCTGCCCAGCGGCTAGCAAAATACGCACCAGTTGAAACAGCCAGCACGGTGTCTAGCAAAATAGGCGCGGGACTCGCGACGTCCCGGCGCATTCATCAGTACATGCTGAAAGGCCCGGTCGGCGCTCGAAGCGGGTGCCGCCGCCAGTCAGCTCTTTTTGCGGTCGCAGCGGCGACTGTGGAGTTCGGTCCTCCGTGCAATCGGTGCCAGACAGCTCTCAGCTGCCGCTACCTGCAGCCCCGACTCCCTGGACCGGATCGGCGCCAGACAGGCTCTCAGCGGCCGTGAGGCACCAGCCCCGCTCTGGACCGCCGATCCGGTGCCCGACGCTCCAGCTGTCGTGAGGTACCAGCCGCTCTGACCGCGAACGGCGCCAGACCAGGCTCTCCAGCTGTCGTGAGGACCAGCCCCGCTCTGACGCGATCGGGCCAGACAGGCCTCAGCTGCCGTGAGACCAGCCCCCTCTGACCGCGATGGCGGCCAGACGGCTCTCAGCCTGCCGTGAAGGACCAGCCCCCGCCTGACCGCGATCGGCGCCAGACCAGGCTCTCAGCTGCGTGAGGACCAGCCCCGCTCTGACAGGCGATGGCGCCAGACAGCCTCAGCGGCCGGGAGGACCGCCCCGCTCCTTGACGCGATCGGCGCCAAGACAGGCTTCTCAGCTGCCGTGAGGACCACAGCCCCGCTTCTGACCGCGATCGGGCCGACAGCTCTCAGCTGCCGTGAAGGAACTCAGCCCCGTCTGACGCGATCGCGCCAGACAGGCTCTTAGCTGCCGGGAGGACCAGCCCGCTCTGCGCGATCGGCGCCAGACGGCTCTTCAGCTGCCGTGAGGAACCAGCCCCGCTCCCTGACCGCGATCGGCGCCAGACGGCTCTAGCTGCCGTTGAGGACCAGCCCGCTCTGACCGCGATCCGGGCGGCCAACAGGCTCTCAGCTGCCGTGAGGACCACCCCGCTCTGACCGCGATCGGTGCCACCAGTGGGGGCGTGGTGGCAGCGACCGGACGGGTGACGTGTGGTGCGGCCCGGCACACCCCGCAACACTCGCAGGACAGCACGGGCGGCAGGCGACACAGTCCGGCGCCGAACCAACCACCGCACGGCAAACCCGCCCCCGGTCAACTGCAGCTCAGGTACTGTCAGCGACAGCAGCCGGACATTCGGAGCGGCACGACACTGGAGGCTGCAGAGTACCGCAGCGCCGGCCGCGCAGTGACCGCTCGACGGCTCTTCACGAGCCCCGTCCGGTGGCCGAGCCCTAAAACGGCTCACTCGCTATACAATGGGAGCACGGTGTAGTATTTGAAATAGATATCACAGATCGCGTCGCAGTTCGCACGGTCCGATCGAATGTCACCCGTTCGTTCGCTAATGGAACCACTTTCTCCGACACGGTACCGGAGATCAGACGCACTGATGTCCACTGGGCCCGCTGACAACGAAACTGGATGGCTGGGGGTCTCTAGCAGATTACAGACCACCATACAACACATGCGATACATATGATTTTAAAGGATTCCCTTCCAAGTAACGATATGTCGTAAATGTAAACAGGCCGCATACAAGGTATGCACACGCAAACTTGCAGTATCACTATTACAAAATCACGGTAAGACTAAAATCATGGAAATTGAGTGGTGTGGTCATCTTTTAAATGAAACTAGATACATCCCAAACAATGCAGCAAGATAAATCGATGAGTAATCCAACGATAAAAACTTATTCCCGCGAGGTCAAGAAGTGAAAATGACAAGACAGCTTCAAACAAACTTGGCCACCATCGCGAAGCTCTCCTTCGTTTCAGAGACTCAACCTACCAAGTTTCGGTCCCGATACCCGCCGCGGACCCGCACCCCCTCACTTCCCGAGTCGTAACCGGCTGCGGGTGACCGGCATCTTGGCCGGCCGGTCGGAGCGCGCCGCGTCCGAGCTGCGCCGTTTACGTGCCGAGGTCGGCGGCAGCTGTGGCGCGTCGCCGTTGTGGCTGCGCAGTGCCGAGCGCCGGGTGCGTGGCGGCGTGGTGAGCGATGAGCGCAGCTGGCGCACCTGCTGGCTCCACTCGTCCGTTTTCCGGCGCACCTTCTGCAGCAGCTCGGCGGACGGACTGCGGCGGACGGCGGCCAGCGGGGTGGGAGCGCGTGCCGCCGCCGCCGCCGCCACCGGCGGGGCGGAGCGGCGCCGTACCGGCCGGCCCGGCGCCGCCTGGTTCTCCGTGTCACTGTCCTCGCCGGCCGGCGGCGGCGGCCTGGGCGCGCAACTCGAGCTCGACACCTCGTTAATCTGCACATCACGTCGCAGCTGCTCGCTCGGTGCCGGCAGTCCGGCAGACATGGCCGCCAGCATCGGCAGCGGCGCCGTGGCCGACGGCGGCGGTACCCGCGGCGGGGGCTGCGGCGGCGACGGCGCAGACATCGACTGCGGACACGAGCGGCGGCTGACCAGCGCCGGCTTCAGCGCGCTCACCGGGTTGAATACCTTGTAGTCGCGCATGGGCGAGGCGCCGGGCACGCGCGACTCGGCGCCGCCGCTGCGGAAGAAGGCCGGACGGAAGCGGGCGGCCGCCTTGCTGCGCTCAGCCAGCAGGCTAGCCCGGCCGGCCTCCTCCGATTGCCGTTTGGCCGCCGAGCTCTGCTGCTCAGACTCGGAGGACTGACGGAGACGCTTCTTCACCACCTGTGAGTGGAGGGGCGGTCACTGGTCAGCTCAGCTCATGGCACGGCCACACCAACGCACAGCTCACCAACCAGCGGAGTGGGGACGGAGGTCAGTTCAGCTGAGCACGGCACGGCAACATCACGGCACGGCCACACCAACGCACAGCTCACCAACCAGCCGAGTGGGGACGGAGGCCAGTTCAGCTCAGCGAGGCACGGCAACATCACACCGGCGCAGCACAACATATTCTGCATCATGCCGGTATTCTGCCGCATAAGTTAACCCTCGCCTTACGGGGGGGGGGGGGGGCTTACAGGCTCCTCTAAGGTTTGTATTGATAAACTTTTACACATGCAGCGCATCAGCTTGCTGAAATTTGCAGTAGCTGAGTTAACAACAATTATACGTATGCTGTAAAATATTAATTTAAATGTGTTTAATAATTTGGGTGATAGCGACGTTTTAATGACGTCATGTTGGTGGAAAAACGATAAATGTTTGAAAAATCGTAGAAAATAGATTTGTAGTTAATTGCAAACAAAAAACGTTAAAGATAGAAAATGAGATTTTCTAAAATAGCTTCAGCGCGAAAAATTTACGATGTAAGACTTAAGATTTACGAAATTATATGTTTTTTTACTACAAAATTCGAGATTTTTTTTTTAGGAAAAACTACAAAATCAAACTTTCAAAGATGTTAAAAAATCAGAATATATGTGAGAGAACTGAGTATGGAAAAATACCCAAACAAAATTGTAAATCAATATCTCCATTTTGCACTGAGTGATAGCTCCATACGTGTAAGAAACTCAGACTTTTTTTTTAACCTTTTATACTTTTTTGAGCAGATATGAACAAATTGACGCCTTTTCTGTAATTGAGACAAAAACTGTTCAAGAAAAAAGCCTTTTGATTTACATGTTTCAAATTCTAATTTTGAGGTTTTCTGACAGCAAAATTGCTATTCTAGACGTAATCGAGCAGGCAGGTCACCCTTTGACCTGAAACCTAAAAAATGTATACAATTAGAATCCTCACATGACAGGCAACATGCTGGTTCTTACCGCGTTACTCTATGTTACTTGGTTTGTAAGTTAAAAGGGGGCTGTCAGACCCCCACCCCGTACGGTGAAGGTGAGAAAAGCTGCCAAAAGGCGAGGGTTAATGAAAACAAGTATGCTAATTAAATTCAGAGCAATGGAGGCTGATGGCAACAAAACGGCGAGATCTACGAAATAAAATCGCGACCAAAACTGATACAACTACTGATTATTTTCAACAGAAAACCAATCGTAGCTTTCTACAAGCATCACATGTCACGAGGTGTACTGTCGCTGCCTGGAGGACCCCGCCTTCACGTGGTGGGCAGCGTGGGGGCTTGCCCCCGGTCCCGGCGTGGCGAGCGCCGGACAAGCGAAAAGGGGTCCAATCTGCTCCTGAGGGCGGAACACCGGTGGCCGACGAGCCACCACGTCGTCTCGTCTGACATCGACTACACCTGCTACATCGCAGACATCTAAGCGGGCCCCGGGGCCGCGCCGGCGTGGCGAGCCGCAGCGGCCCCGGCCCGCCTAGATAATGAACCCCGACGCCCCCCGCCAACAGCGCCCTTGGCGGGGGCCAGGGCGACCGCAGCAGGCGCTCCTGGGGCGGTCGCAGCCGCCGGGCCAGGAACCATCGCTACCGACTGAACCGCCAAGCGCGAAGCCGCCTGACCATAGTGTCATGGAACGCGGAGGGGCTCCGGACGAAACTCCAAGAGCTTCAACGCTGGCTCAGCGCAGTAAAGGCGGACGTCGTGGCGGTGCAAGAGGTCCAGCTGGCTGCCAACGTTCACCCGTCCATCCCGGGATACCAGACTGCAGCGGTCGCCCGTAGGGCGCGGGGGAGGAGGGACGACGGGCCCGCCAAGGGCGCGACGTGGCGATTCTTCGTTCCGCGACGGCTAGCCTTCGCGAACATCGGCCAGTCGCCTCATTTCACCCCCAGGACGAACTCACTGAGTGGTGCGCGTCAGAGTTCCAATCTAGTCCTCGCCTTCTAGTCAACCTGCCAGTACAAACACGATGAATGTCACACAACATCTACAGACCGCCCATCCCGTGCAGCGATGGACGAAAGAAAGCGCACGGAACCGTTTCGATATGAGGCCTTCCCCAGTATCGTCAAAATGTATCATCACCGGCGACTTCAACGTCACACAGTGCCTGGGACCCATCAATGCACAGACCCGGAATAGACCAGGCCCGGATGATTCACGAGTGGACGATCGCCAACGGATGGGGGGTGCTCAACACCGGTGCTGCCACTCGCGCTGGCTACGGTGCCGGCCCACTCACCACCCCGGACGTGTCCCTGGCCCACAGTGACCTGGCGCGGCGCTGCACCTGGGCCGGCCGAGGACGCTCGGTAAAGTGACCACCTTCCGCAGGTCATGACGCCACGGTCGGTGCAGCCGCCCGCGTCGGATCCGTAACTCGCTGGGCCCTTTCACAAGGCGACTGGGACGCTTTTTAACGGGAGGTGTGAGGAGCCTGCTCGCGGCTGGGCGCCGCGCGCGCCCTCATTGAATGACGCAGCCCGCCGCATCTCGTGCGCGATCAATGGAGGCGAGCGTGCGGCATGTCCAAGGGGCGCCAGATCCGACGCCCAAGCGTGGGCACTGGACCCCGGAGCTGGAGCAGGCGGTGGCGGGAGCGCCGTGAGGCGAGGCCGCCCTCCAACAGCGACGCACACTCAGCCAACCGAGAACGCTGAAGAACAGGCGAAGAGGGAAGCCGCGAAAGATAGAGGCAGAGGCTCGAAAGAGGTCGTTCCGGAAGTTGTGCAACAGAGGAGCTGAACAAGCGACGAAGCCTTGGCAAGGTTTTGCACGATTTGCGGAAAATGGAGGGCGGTGTGCAGACGCGGCCCACCGGTCGGGCTAATTGGGCGGGGATCACGGCGAGAGGCTGTGGCGGACCCGTAAGCAAGGCCGAGGCGTTCGTCGCAACCTATGCCCACGTCAGCAAAACACGTCCGTAGCAAGCAATGGGACTAACTCGCCAAGACAAGACTCCAACAACTCCGCCGCGGCCATGTTCCTGCGGAGACCCGACCGTACGCGGAGCATGTCAGCCCTTCTCCCTGCGGGAGCTCACCGCGCAGCTGCGAAAGCTGAAGCCACGGAAGGCCCCTGGCCAGACGGTGGTGCGGAGACACTCCAGCACCTGGCCCGGTGGCCAGGGACGCGCTGCTGCGCCATCACGACACCTGGCTGCGCGGGAGAGATTCCGCGTCGGACTGGAGGAGGGCCACCATAAATACGATCCTGGAATCGGGAAGGAC
Organism: Semibalanus balanoides; assembly: GCA_014673585.1. Classification (NCBI taxonomy): domain Eukaryota; kingdom Metazoa; phylum Arthropoda; class Thecostraca; order Balanomorpha; family Balanidae; genus Semibalanus; species Semibalanus balanoides. Next base: position 155,852 of record VOPJ01005907.1, read on the forward strand.
CCATGGACGTCGGCAGCTACCGACCAGAATTGCACTGACCAGCACGCTGGCCAAACTGGCGGAAGCGCCTGGTGGCTGCCCGCCTCTGCCACCTGAGTGAGCTCCACAGCCTGATCCCTCCGGAACAGGTCGGCTTCCGTCGGGGTCGCGCCGCCGAAGAGAACCTCGCCCGTCTTGTCCAGACAGTCCAGGACGGGTGGAACCGGCCGAAACCCCGCGGACGCCCGGTGGACGGCAAGACGGCGGACAAGTTCATCCTGGTCGCTACGACTTCGCCAGGGCGTACGATACATCGACCACAGGCTGCTGTACGCTCAAACTACTGGAACATCTGCCGAAGTGCCTCGCGACCTGGGTTACCAAATCCCTCCGCGGCCGACGTGCCTGCGTCGAGGTGAACGGCGTCTGCAGTGGGGAGAGACCATTCCGAGCCGGGCTGCCACAGGGCTCCGTGCTCGCGCCCACTCTCTTCACGCTGTGGGCTGCTGACCTCGTGGAGGCGCTCCGCGTGGTGCCCCCGGTCGCGCGGCATTCATGTATGCCGACGACACGGGCCACCCTGAGTTGCTGGCGGCCACATCGAGATGGCCCCTGGCGCGGGGCGCACAGCGGTCGGGCCGATGTCATGGCCGTGGGCGGTGCGGAACAAGATGCGGATCGCGGGGCAGCAAAACCAACTAACTAGTCATGTCACAGTGGAGCCAGGACGCCAGGGCGCGTTCCATCAGGGTGGCCGGCGCCGAGGTGAAGGGCTTCACCCCACCTGAAGCTCCTGGGCGTCACCTTCGACAGACTGCTGCATCACTTCGGGGGCACACTGCGCAGGCCTGCGCAGGAAAGGTCAACCCCGTCTGCGCAGCTGCGGAAGCTCACCGGCCACTCCTGAGGGACTCCGCGAGGCTCAACTGCGCACTGTGGCAACGGATACGTCCCGGGGCGCCCTTGGAATACGCCGCCGCGCCGCCTGGCTCCCGCTGCTTCCCCTCCCACGGTGGAGCTGGTGGACGGGAGCTTACGTGCGGCGGCTAGAGCTGTTAACAGGGTGCCCCATGTCTACCCCGAACGCACGCTCTGATGGCGGAGGCCGGTCTGCCTACGGCCGGGCTCGGCGCACCGTCCTGGCTACGAGGATGGTGGCGCTGGCGTCATCTCTGCCGAGGGGGACCCTCTCCGGGCGCTGGTCTCGGCGCCCCGGCCGGGGGTCAGCCTTGGCCCAGCGTCACGGGCTGGCGCGAGATCGGTTCGGCGACTCTGACGGAGCTGGGGGTGCCGGACAAAAAACAAATACTACCATCGAGGCCCGACTGAGGGTCACTCTCTCGCCATGGACGTCCAGTACGCGACATACCTTCTCCACATCCATCGACGACTGTGTAGAAGCGCCTCGGAGGAAGTCCAGAACGCGCCGCCGCTGAGTCCGTCCTAAATGCACGCTACCTGCCGGCAGATTCTGCCAATCTGGCATCTGGTCGCCAGCTCGGCGGGCGGGGGGTGACGCTGGGCGGCGGCGGGGCCCTCATCGTCCTGGAGGAGAGAAGAATGGAGGTCAGGGCGCCCGCCGGCCGCTGTGCTCAGCACCCGAAGCGGGCTGGGTCGCTCTCCGGACCCCGCTGTCGCGGTCCGGGAGCTGGACGGCCTGCTGGCTGGAGGTCCCCCCGTGGTTGTCTGCCCTCGACTCACAGGCTGCGCCTGTTGTCTTTGGAGTCCGTCCTGCCGCGGCAGACTACCACCATGGAAAGCAGGCGGTCTGGAGCTGCTGTGGCGCTGGCGAAGCGCGGTCAGCGCCCTCATCTGCAGTGTGCCTGCCCATTGCGCGGCCTTGAGGGCAAGAGTGTGGCGGCACTCCATCGCAAGGATGCGAAACTAATGGACCAGACGGACCCTCCATAGACAGTTCAGGAGCCGCACCCGCGCCGCCGTCAGTTGCCCGCTATGAGTGGGCCAGCGGGCATGGACGGACGCTGGTTCGAATATTTCGGGCCCTGAACATTCCCGGGTCCCGATCAGTGGCGACGCCGTGAGTCGGCCGTCGACGTCCACCAGTTGCGTTGCCGCCACTGGTCCGGCTCCGAGGCAGTGGCTCCACCGGGTCGGACGTCGCCCTACTGACGCTGCCCGGCTGCAGAGACGCTGAGTGCCCAGCGGCCAGTGGTACGTGTCTGCGGGAGGAGGCCGACACAACGCGGCCATCCTGCTGCGGTGCCCCCTGCCCTGTGTGGGCGCCGCCTCTTCTCCATGGGCAAGTATCCACGGACGACCAAAGAGACCTCGACGAACGTGGTGGCGCCTGGCTGCCGGCTAATACCGGTCTTCAGAGCCGTTGGCTACGTCCCGGCCCTAGGCCGGGGCCGGGAGGAACAACAACAACAACAACAACAGGTGTACTGTCAGCAGCTGACCTGGACTTTGGGAGGCCCCGGAGGATCCAGCATCACGGTCACCACGCTCGTGTTGTCCGCGCGTAAGCACTTCATCTTCCACTTGCTGAGAGCCAGGTCCACCAGCCGCTTGGACGGGTTGATCCACTGACGCTCCTGCAGCCAAAGAACACTTCACATCAGTGCGTGCACAACATTACGACGGGAGTACGATACTCCACGGTTCAATCCAGGTCCAGTGATTTGACGTAAGCAAAGGCCGCAAAACACAAGCATGCTGCCAACAAAACATCTGCAAGCAAGAACAGTTGGGCAACACAGCCGGCCGTGATCGAATGTGCCCGCCTCCTCGCCGCCAACTACGCGAACCCAGAGCGAAGAACAATAGCAGTTCGGCTCCCTGTACCGTAGCGGCCGGCGCAGTTCGGCTCCAGCTCACCTCGCCGGTGTTGGTGTGGTTGATGAGGCACTCCTCGTTGAAGAGCTCGGCGTGCGCCACGTTGGAGACGGACAGCTGCGGAGACACCATGTTCCAGAAGCCGTCGGTGCCGAGCACAAGGCAGCGGTGCTGCGTCACGTCCACCGTCACCACGTCCAGGTCCGGCTCCGGCGACACCACGTACTCGTTGTTGGACGAGTTGAAGCTCCACAGGTCGCCTGCCAGATGCAGTGAGGAGAGTAAGAACAGTGCAGTCACAGCCAGGTGCCCAGCTGACTATCCAAATGGAGAAGTAAGGTAACGCGCAAACACGCACACACAACCCGTCAGATGTTGAGTTAATATTTGTCAAAACATCGTAGCATTGAGAAACCAGCAGACATCAATGAAAGCTACTATGCTGAAAATAGCCTGACCAATTAAGGCATAGATGCAGGACAAATAGCACACATAGTTAGAAAACTAATAGAAATGGAACATGTGACAAATATCTAATTTGTACAGCATGCTAATTGCTATATGCACGGCGTTCGGTTGGCGCCGCTGGCCCTGCCCGCCATAGGGATGGACTGAGACGACTGACGTACCGAGTGAGCGGGCCACGGCCAGGAACGGGATCTCGTCGATCTCGGTGGAGCGCCGGATGGGGCCCTGGTGGCCGATACGGGGCCGGTTCCAGACGACACGCGGCACGCCCGACTTGTTGATCACCTTGCCGCCGCTCTGCTGGATCCGCTCACACTCGTCCACCGACTCTGGCTTGTGGTCGCGCGTCAGCGGCCGCGCGTGCCAGTGGCGCGGGTCGTCACCTGCGGCCGCGCGGTGAGTGGGGCAGTCAGCACCGACACGGGCAACACTGTCCAATACAGGAGGCATCTCAACTGACATCACAGCAGAAAAAATGCGGACACACGACTACGACGCATTTAGCATGGCAGGACACAATGTAATGCATCATTTTGAGAAGAGATGTTTACACCAAACAGCAAAACACCATGTCAAAACTCAGCTATACCAAACATAACAAGAGAGAACACAGCACAGTGCTGCTACAACATGAGGTGACACAACACTAGACAATGTGTAAAACCCATGACATGAACCTGTGTTAATAATTACCTGGCTTCTGGTAGCCGAGGACAATAGCCGAGTCCCCCACATGGCCGGTGTAGATCTTGCCTCTCCTGATGAATGCAATGCTGGCAGTGGAGCCAGAGGTGCTTGGCAGACCAGCAGATGTTTTGGGCCAGTGTTCTGAGGAAAACAATGTTGTGAGACAAGTATCCTGATTGTTAGAATTTATACAATGTTATATACTGATTGGGGCCCAGACCTAGCACAATAATTTGATTCGCTAGATCTGACAACTGACATGAGATTATTGAGTAAAATAATACACCTTTTAACACATTTGTCAAGACCAGTCAATATAAAAAACAGACAGTTTTGTCAAAACCAGTCTTTAGAACTAGGAGCAATAAAGGATTAAAAACACAAAAATATATAAAATTGGAGCAGTTTTACCATGACCACAATTAGCAAAATTTGGTATTAATAAAATGTAAACCAGTCTTTGGAGAGTCAAAACATTGTAATTTTGACAAATTGGACTAGTAAATTCAAGATTTCGGGGGGGGTGAATCCGTTACCCATGGCTACTAAGTTAGCAGTCCTAGATTGGTTTGAACTTGAGTGTGGAATGAAAATTATACTTATGCATTACCTCAGCCAGTGTAGCGGGGGGGGGGTTCCCTCGGTTGTCCAGAAAAACTCACATAAATACAACTGATCACAATTAAACTTGCAGTACCCTTTACATCAATTTGACACATACTCTGAAAATTTCGAACTTCTAAACGGTATGACCCATGACCTTTGACCTGTTTCTCAAGGTCGTGTTTGGCGAAACTGGCGTCCCGTAGCAACGATCCTGGAAACGTCTGCAGTTCTCGAGTGATTGTTGTTCAGGGGCATATGCAAAGGTGTTTATAGGTGACAGTTGTGGCTTCTAAAGAGATTGCGATCTCGATTGACCTTTTCAGAGGTCAACCGAGGTCACCGACCTCTGATGACCTGAAATGTCTTTTTTCGTCTTCTGTCCGTTTATAATGCAGTTTGTGACGCTGATTTTGATTCTGGGATCCATTTTTGCATGATTATATGTTCCACTATGGTCATGCGCTTCCAAATGTCAACCAAGGTCACTGACCTCAGATGACCTGACATAACATTTTTTAATTTGGCAGCAATTAGGCCATTTTGCGATGCTCATTTCAAATTGTGTGTCTATTTAACATTCTAAAATGTTCTTTTACGATTTTAGCTTGACAAGTTCTCATTTTTTACACATTTGTGATTTGATGACAATTTGGCATTAACATGATGTCAGAGGTCACCCAATGCCCAGGACATTAAAATCAGAAGTCAATGGCTTCCTCTCGTCACAAGCAACATGCTCGTTTATTAATCAAAGCTCTAGCTCAATTAGGGGCCAAATGCCAAGGGGGTCATACCCCCCCTACACGGTCACACAGTGATCTTACCCTACAGGGGTGAGGGTTAAAAGTAGAAAATTCAACCCAAACCAATATGTATTCAGCTTTATCAATGGCCAATTACCTGCTCACCAGGATTAATTATTACATAGGTCCATTATTAACTGTCATTCCCAACACAGGTTGTTCCTATCATTACATTCATATTATAGTATCAAAGTTCAGTCTGGTGAACTATGCTAGTTTGGACCATTTTTCTTTATTTCATACCCAAAAAATGGGTATGCACTATGCATCTTCCAAAAATGGGCATGGAAAATGACATTCACAACTAAAAGGTGATCCAAACACTGATTGGTGCATCAACACATTGTGCCAATGTCATCAAATTCAGCACCCTTGACTCCATTTGGTAGCCTGGGTCACAAAGAAACGCAATGTGTCATTCAATTTGTAATTACATTCTATGATAGGTAACCTCCAAAAGATGTCTTTTGAACAATACTTAACATTTTTTTTTACAGCAAATCTGTTTTCTTCTGCCATCAGCCATGGGTATAAATGAAATCCCTAGGTTTTGTTTAAGAATATGAAAATATGCCTTGGAACTAGCATACCCATTTTTGGAAGAAGCATACCCATTTTTGGGTACGGAGTTCCAAATATGGGTCTGAATTACCATAGTTCAGTCAACTGAGTATCCAATACATTTTAAAATAAGTAATAGAAAAATCAAATAAAAACTTGGAGAATGAGTGGAAAAAAGCAGTATCAATAGTGTCATTTTCTACCCAAATATTCCAATGCTAGGACACTGCTTGAACCATCACCAAACTTACTTACAGCACTGATTATCATATGCACTATACATTAGGGGCCCAGTGCTGGAATTTTCATTTCAGGACCTGGTCCCAGAGAGCAAAACCTGACCTAGCACCTTTAACAGCAATCATAGTCACATAGACCCTCACCCACATTTAGAAGTAAGAACGCTCCACTCTCTGCACTCTATGGGGCTGTCACCCAACCAAACCATCTTATAAACTACTTATAATTTTTTACTAAGCTGGGACCTCAACAGACCCTGCCTGTGTCTTAGTCTGGTGGGTGGCAGGGTATTGGTAGGCCAGGCGTCACACTTCTGTACACAGCACTGTAGGTAGTGTGACAAGCCTTAACAAGTGGCAGACAGTGCAGCCAGCTTGATGACATCATTGGGAGGAAAACATAATCAAATTAGAGCCTAGTTCCACTGGCTGGAGTTTAGGTGGTACAGCCTTCGACAGCATTTTGACACACCCCTATGTAGCTAGGGATTAGCGAGTCAGGATTAGCTCGGTCATGATTTACAAACTGGGTGAAGATTGCAAAAAATATATGGACATTTAGTATGATTGATACGCCTCCCAATGACATAGAACTGGCTGCACTGCCTGCCACTTGTTCAGGCTTGTAACACTACCTACAGTGCTGTGTACGGAAGTGTGACACCTGCCCCACCAATGCCGGTGGCAGCTGGTGACATAATAAATTGCAATAACATAGGTAATCAAATTGGTTACACAACAATAGATACATTTTTGGAACTAGTGCCAGCAACTGAGTTTAGGGAGTGTGATATTCAAAAACAGGGGGGAAAGAGCAGAAAATATTACCCATAAGGTGTCATTTTCCACAAAGATTGTGCAATCCCAAGACACAGCAGTATACAGGATCGATAATTTAACAGGAAAATGAAAATACAAATACATACCAAATAATATTCAATACCAGAGGCATAAACATGAGCAATAAAAAGCAACAACCAGAAAACTGCGCCAGTTTCGTCTACAAATTCTTACCCAGTTCTTTCCACATCGCCTGATGAGTGGCAATGAAACCTTCACGTATGGCTTTCAGCACAAGTTCATCTTCATCTGACCAAAAATTCTTCTGACTGACTACAAAGTCCATTAAGTTGTCTTTTGAAAATTGAGCCGCTTCTCTTCCACCATGGCCGTCAAAGATTCCGAAGAAAGCGTATTCCAAATCTTTCTCATCTTCCGTCTGTTGATAAGCCACCGAAAAGACATCTTCCATGTAACGTCGATCACCCTGATTACAATGGCCTGTCACACGAAGGTTTACACCTATATTTGGCGCCATATCAACAAGCAGAGACAAGGCGATACACTGCCGCGTCTCCGACGACCAAACGCTCAAACGCAAACGTTTTGCCACAGTAAACATCCAACAAAAAAAAGCGTGCGATTGGCTGTTGGGGACTTGCGTCATTCAACCTTCGAAAGTGAGCCGACTTTCACAAAGATAAGGAAATAAACAAGTCTGGCTCAGTCCACTTTGACTACAAAATAGAAATAAAAAGTTTATGTTTATTAAATGAATCATCTTCAATTGATAACAGTGAAATAATTCCAGTTTTGTTTATATGCACAGCACTATATGGACGAGGACATCAGGAACAAAAATAATCATTTCATGTATTTTATTTATGTTTTTACGTGCAAATCGTGCATATTTTTACTTTCAAATGGACTTGAAAAATATTTGAAATTAAGAACTTGAGGAATGTAAAATGAAATTGTGCATACAACACTCCTACTGGCGCGTGATTCAGTAGAAGCTGATGCAAGGAATGAGCCAATCAGCTGCCTTAATTTTTGTTCTACTGATCCCAGAATAAGATGACAACATTCCAGCAAGTAAACAAAATAAACCGCCAAATATCGTAGCAGAAGCCCTTATATACGGTGCTGATTTACGAGAACTAATTTGGTTTCCGAAGTTTTCCGGTTTAATTATTAATCATCGTCAGTGAAATGGATTGGAGTAGTGAATAACTTAGGACAAAATATTGATATCTTGCGTGCAGACGAATCTAGCGTGTATCCATGTAACATGTCAACTTAGTTCAAGTTGTGATTCTTGCGAGCACATTGCACATTGACATTAAGTCGTTAAGATGATTTTAAAACATCTTAAAACAATTTTGCCTGCCCAGGTAAGTTGCTATAATGTCCTAAAAATTGTTTGCATGCGTTTTCTCTCGGTTTTGTTCAACGATTCTCGCGGAAATTGCCCGCTGGTCCCGCTCAAGTCGAGCTCGTTTCATCGTTCCAATATCTATATCTTGATCTCGGTTGTTGTCGTTTACCTAATTTGAATTTGAATTGCGTGATATGCAGTGGCTGTAGGGGTTGTACTTTGTAGGTGTGGCGTGTGCTCGTGACTTTTAGCAGCTTCCACTGGTCCGCGTTGACCTCGATCCTCGGTCAGGGTGATATCTGACGATGACGATGCATGTCGGGCAGAGGTGAAGTCAGCAATTTTTTCGGCAGGTGCATATTTTTTATTTTTTTTTGTGGGGGGGAGGGGCAATCTCCATGATATCCGACGAATTGCGATACCTTAATTATCCAATTTCAAAGTTCAAAATTCAGGCCTAAGAGGGCTTATTCCAGGCCTGGGAGGTTCCATGTCAGGCCTGAGAGGGCCAATTCCAGGCATGAGAGGGCCCATGTCAGGCCTTAGAGGGCCCATTCCAGGCCTGAGAGGGCCTATTCCAGGTCTGAGAGGGCCCATCCCAGGTCTGAGAGGGCCCATTCCAGGCCTGAGAGAACCCTCGAAAGGGTTTTTCCTCCTTACCATAGGGCTCTCTGACAGACTAGGAGCTGGTATTTTGTGAGAACTTGGAGGGTTTTTGATCCGCTTCTCTCATGGTATTTTACAACAACATAAAATGACGGCCGCCAGGCCGTGTGGTTGCAGCCCTGCATGGGGGCCTGACAAAATCTCCCGGGTGCAGGAGCACCATTTGCACCCCCTGGCTACGCCTACACCTTTGATGTCAAGAGAGATCATGATCGAGCGACAATCGGCATTCCTCTATGAAGGACAATTATTGTTGCACTGATCACAGTTCGTTGGAAGGGTTAGGAGGTCTCAAACTACGGGAAATGCACCATTCGAAAGCTGAGTTCACGTATAATCCAGCAATGTAAATACAAAACTATTGAGGGCCTTTTTTAAATCGCGATTTTGTCAGAATTCGCGGAGGCGCGGGCGGGAGCGCGCCGTAGTGCCGACATCGGGAGCGCTTGGCTTTGATGCAGCCGTGCAACAAACCAAACCATCTAATGACTTTGCATTCTATGAGACCTTGTCCTGCAGATCATGACAAAGCGGTATGCATGTCATTGGTCTGGATTTCGCCATACCATATGCGATATTGTATGGCCAGGGGTGTAGATTTCTATTCAGTTGAGGGGGCTTCAGAGTTTAGTCCCCCCCCCCAACTTAGCTTCACTCCCCCCCGAACTTGACGAAGAAGTGGGTCAAATATGGGATAAATTTAGATTATCAGTATCAGTATCAGTTTATTCTAAAAAGTTTCACGTAAATACACGAGGCTTTTCACTTTTTCACATCATAGTTGTAAGTTGTAACACATGGGGACCACACTGAGGTTGATGAGCAAAACACTTAAGCAGGCATACTAAAATACACTCAATAAAAAGCATGTACACAATAAACACTATAAGATAATAAGACATGATGATGATAGGCACCACTGTGAATCTTCTCTCCCGTCTACATATCAAGTACCATCAGCTCTCATGGCGGCCCTCAAAGTGGAACAAAAACTAGGGCCGGCAGGATCCAGATGTCGCGTGTTCAGCAAGGAAACGCCCACGTAGCACCCAATTTACCGCTGTTGACTCGTGCGTATGCGTGCAATGTCCAGTTGTTGTGGATTTTGATGATTTTCCCAGCTCAGCCCCCCCCCAGCTTATCTGGAGAAGCTACGCCACTGGGTATGACCAAACGAAAGGGGTGCGAATTCGGACTAAAGGTCGATTATTAAGGTCCTTCATGGACTTTTGAAGAAAAAAAAATGCTGGATTCCGCGTGAGCTCGGCTTTCGAGTGGTGCATCTCCTGTACAGTATGAAGTATGCCATACAGGGCTCCAAGCGCCGTGTCTGTACAAGGCGTAGGAGCCGGAGGCAGGGCGGGGGCAAACTGCCCATTTTTATTTAGCATTATTGAAGAAATCTACTTCAAAATGCCTTTTGCCCCCTCCCCCCAACTTTAAAATATTCCTACCGCCCCTGTCTCTGCTACGACCCATTGCCTGTGTGATGACCCCCCCCGTCGGTTTGTCAGGACGGCGCGGCCAAAATAACGGCCATGACGTGGTCCTATAACAACGTCAAGCTGGCCGTCTGCACCGCCGACCGCGTCGTCATCATGTTCGACGAGAACGGCGAAAAGAAGGACAAGTTCTCCACCAAGCCGATCGACTCCAAAGTAAGTGCTCGCGCTTTTCTGATGCATCAAAGTATGTATGTGCCTTTTAGTACGTTTTGCGTAACGCTCTCGGATTATCGAAAAGGACAATTTAGGTAATGCTTAGGGAAGTGAGATAGTTTACGCCATTTATTAATCAATGTTTCTGCTCACTAGCGGGTCCAGAGGGGGGCGGCAGGGGCTTTAGCCCCCCCATATCGCCTGAAATCGTCGAAATTTGACATTTTCCACTGTAAAAAGAAATATAATAAACTTTTACTAAAGCACATTTGTTTTAAACCGTTCAGTAAGGTACAAGAAAGCCAAAGCTGAGGAGTTTTTCAAATTTGATGAAACTTTTGGGAATTTAGCCCGCCATGCCCACGTTCTGGATCCGCCAGTGTTTCTGCTATGTAACAATCTATTAAATATATAAAGATGAAGACTTGGTGTTACCACTGTTTCTGTCCGACAGTACGGCAAGAAGAGTTACGTGGTGAAGGGTCTGGCATTCTCTCCGGACGGCACCAAGATCGCCATCGGCCAGTCGGACAACATCATCTTCGTCTACAAGATTGGCGAGGACTGGTAAGGTGTCGGTGGCAGTCACTGCCGCCGACTGGACTCGCTGCGGATATTTCGCAGTGGTGCTGAGAAGTGATGCAACCGTAATGATCGGTAATTGTATCTGAAGTTCATCCAGCATCAGTTATCGGTGCACTTGAATTACAAATACATTTAAAGACTTTTGGAGATTGGTATGATCGTTCTGCCGTCGACATTTGTGACTCAGGATTTGTCGTTTTTGTGACCGCAGGGGTGAGAAGAAGGTGATCTGTAACAAGTTCGTGCAGTCGGCGGCGGTGACGTGTCTGCTCTGGCCGCTCGAGGGCCCGATCGTGTTCGGACTGGCGGACGGCAAGGTGCGCGGCGCCAACGTCAAGTCCAACAAGTCGCAGACGCTCTACCAGACCGAGTCGTACGTCGTCTCTCTGGCGCCCAAGTGAGTAACGGTCTAATGTCCCCCCCCCACACACACACACCGGGATATGGCTCTAGGCCGTTCCGGGGAAAAAACATGGCCACAATGCGGGACTGGTGTAAAATATGTTAAAAACGAACGGAGGAGTATTATAAGCTTTCTTTGTTAGCAAATTTTCCTCATTGCTTTCATTAATCTGCGTCAGTTAGTGCTGCATATTGTGATCTCATCCGAAGGCAGACGGCGAAACCATTTTGCATGTGCATCCTGCAATACGTCATCTATACGTTACTGCTCGTCCGGTTTCTCCGGCCGCGGTGAGTCGGTTGACTCGTCCCGGCAGGTGAGTCGGTGACTCGTCCCGCGAGTGATCGGTGACTCGTCCCGCAGTGAGTCGTAACTCGTCCCGGCGTGAGTCGGTACTCGTCCCGGCGTGAGTCAGTGACTCGTCCCGGCCTGGTTGAGCCGGTGACTCGTCCGGCGCGGTGGGGGAGGTCGGTGACTCGTGCCGGCGGTGAGCAGTGACTCGTCCCGCGTGAGGTCTGTGCTCGCCCGGCGGGATCAGGAACCTCTCCCTGGCTGCCGGGAGTCAGGTGACTCTTCCGGCGGGTCGGTGACTCGTCCCGGCTGGTTGAGCCGGTGACTCTCCCGGCGGTGAGTCGCTGTCGACTCGTCCCGGCGGTGAGTCTGTGACTCGTCCCGGCGGTGCAGTCTGTGACTCGTCCCGGCGTGAGCTCAGTGACTCGCTCCCGGCGGTGCGGTGAGTCGGTGACTCTGTCCCGGCGGTGGTCAGTGCACTCGTCCCGGCGTCGCGGTGAGTCGTAACTCGTCCGGCGTGAGTCGGTGACTGCGTCCCGGCGGTGAGTCGGTACTCGTCCCGCTGCGCTTGAGTCGGTGACTTCTCCGGCGGTGAGTCGTTGACTCGTCCCGGCGGTGCGGTGAGTCAGTGACTCGTCCCGGCGGATGAGCCGGTGACTCGTACCCGGCGGTGAGTCGGTGACTCGTCCCGGCGTGAGTCTGTGACTTCGTCCGGCGGTGAGTCGTGATTCTCCGGCGTGAGTCAGTGACTCGTCCCGGCGGTGCGGTGAGTCGGTGACTCGTCCGGCGGTTGTAGTCATTGACTCGTCCCGGCGGTGAGTCAGTGACTCGTCCCGGCGGTGCGGTGAGTCAGTGACTTCGTCCCGGCGTGCGGAGTCGGTTAACTCGCCCGGCGGTGAGCGGTGACTCGTCCGGCGGTGAGTCTGTGACTCGTCCCGGCGGTGAGTCAGTGACTCGTCCCGGCGGTGCGGTGAGTCGGTGACTCGTCCCGGCGGTGAGTCAGTGACTCGTCCCGGCGGTGAGTCGGTGACTCGTCCCGGCTGTGCTGTGAGTCAGTGACTCAGTGCCGCTCCTCCTATCTGGCCGGCAGCTCCAGCGGCACGGCGTTCCTGTCGGGACACGCGGACGGCGCCGTAGTCAGGTTTTACGTGGCCAAAGACGAGGAACAGCTGCCGCAGGTACAGACATGCTATGNCAATCGGTGCGTCACTGTGAAAGGGTAGGCTGTGTACATATTGTCAGAATATCGCTCAGAATCCGTTCGTCTGTACAAGTTGTGGGGAGAGTGGATATATACCTGAAATACTGTCATGATGGACTGCCAAAATGTGTCGAAGTTACTCCGCAGCTCGAGAGGTCCGTTCAGTTTTCCTCCGAATATCTGCATTCCGAGAAGGGCGAAGATGAATATGAAGAGAAAGAGGAGGAACAACAAGGACAGGATCGACTGAATGGAGTTCACTAGGGAGCGGATCAGGTTGCCCAGACTTCGCCAATATCTGCAAAAGAAAAACTAAAAATAAACCCAAAAACACGACCATGTATGTATGTCTGCTAGTGTTAGCAAAATCAAGCAAAATAATCAGAAAACAACAAATCAAAACAAAATGAAAATGCAACAACTGCGGGGAGCAGCGAGCTGGTGAAAAGTAAAATCAACTAAATACACGGAGGGGCACAATGCACATCGAGACACCACATGCTGGTTATGAGATGAGAGAGCTGAGGGAGGCGCTTCTACAATCTACAGCCAGCTATTCTCTTCATTTGCGAAATGGAATTTCAATGACAACGGTCATACAACAGGATCTACTAGTCAATATATGTTTCACACTATCTACTATTCACTCTAGCTAGACTACAAAGCAAGCACAATACGGTTGTCTACACGAATCAGCACTAGCATAATTTTACGCATTTATGAGTGTAACGATACACTTTAATAAACAAGTAGCATTACATCTAAATACGCATTAGGCATATCGTATCCACCCGCAACACTCCGGAACTATCACTCGTGTCAACCAGAAGGCGTAATAAGGTGATTCAGGTCTGCACTGTACCGGTTTAGATTACCGTGTGTAGTGTGCATGTTAAACACCAGTGCCCGCGTCCGACCACGCTGTCTAATGTGTCTGCAACAACCGGATCCCAACTGCAGTTATACCCCTTCCCAGTTTGCTCCCGTTTCGTTCATTCCATAATTGCTTTGCCCTGTCCGTCCTATCTCTATTCCGTCCGTCCCTGTTCAGCCCGTGTATGAATGTATGTATGCCCCTAATTGGTTCTTATCTGCCCCTGACTTAGCCCTGTCAGTCCCCTTCCCCTGGTGAACCCTGTCCGTCCACCTGTCCCTGACTTACCTGTCCCTGACTTAGCCCTGTCCGTCCCCCTTCCCCTGGTGAACCCTGTCCGTCCACCTTCCCCTGGTGAACCCTGTCGGCCCCCTTCCCCTGGTGAGCCCTGTCCGTCCACCTGTCCCTGACTTAGCCCTGTCCGTCCCCCTTCCCCTGGTGAACCCTCACAGAACCCTGCCGGTGGCTCTCACCACGACCTTCAGCTGACCCCTGCCTCCTCTCCGTGACTGACCTGGTGACCTTAAACACTCTGAGTAGGCGGACACAGCGCAGCACAGACACGCCCAGGGGAGGCATCACGCCCGTCTTGGTCAGCAGCACCTCCATGATACTGCTGATCACCACAAAACAGTCGAAACGGTTGAACAGCGACACGAAATAGCTCTGAAACAGGCGCGACAGACAGACGAGTTAGTCAGGAAAGGGCACACGACACATGCCAGGCTGTAAATGTGAGACTGATGGGTGGCCGGCGGGTGGCACAATCGACACAGCTATTCACAGTTTCTATTGCCACAAATGAGCGACACCGTTCGATAGAACCACTTACAAATAGAGATGGCGCGACGGGCAGAGCTGACAGCAGTGAACACTAAAGTACCTGGACGGATACTAACATCAACGTCTCTATAATCAGATCGATACTTGTGGTCGACGCGTGTGACTAGGACACACGGATGCTAGCTCGAGAGACGAGCGTTCGCACCGAACGAAGCGGACATGCGCCAGGTTGGAAACAAAAACGCTGGGCCACTGCTGCTGAGATCGCGACCGAGAAAAGACGCCCTCCCGGAACAGCGAAACGGACAGACGGAGAGACGGACGGAATCATTTCCAGGCAGGGAGACAGAGCTCGTTAGAGTCTCCGAGTCTGCGCCTGACACCGTCTGGTCTCATTACTGCAGATGAAAGGCGGCCCTGCGCGGCCCGAGTTCCAGGAGCACGGGTGGAGACGCCACGCAATCATAGTCACAGGGGGAGAGACGCTACGTACCTGGAAACCGAGGGCGTACATCTTGATGAGCATCTCAATTGTAAAAAGCACGATGAAAAACAGGTTGCCAATTTCTGTGGACAAAACAAAACACAGAGCTTATGTCAGAACACAGAGCGTGCAAGAAAGAGAACTTGTCTTAAATGACTGAAGTTATATTTCCCTGACTACGCGTTAGCCTGGTGTATGACTACTTTCGATCAACTTAAATACAAAGCTGGAGCAACAGGAATACTCGTTAATGTGATACAAAGGAATTACTTCAGATTCACTGTCAGATACGATGCAGTTTACCATCCATGTCGTTGTTTATGACTTGCATAGTTGCGGAAATGTGCAACTGACTTGTGGTCACGTGGTGATAAAATAAAATCATAAATGCGAAGTAGCAGCGAAGACCGCGAACAAATCGCCTTAACGCCAACAGTCCGCCAGATTATGCAGCGCCTTTTCGTGAGCCATGCTATTACAGCACTAATCGGGCCTTCCGGCGAATCGCGACGACATTTCCGTAAAACTATGCAAATATTCAAATTCTGTTCTGGGAATCAAGCACAGAATTTATCGTGGTGAAGGAAAGACGCGCTGCTTCAACTCGGCAGCAATTATGTGATCTTCTGCTGTGAAGTTTCAATGACAAATTGAATACCAAATGCAAACTGGTTTATATGTGAATGACAGGGCTTTTGTGATCGAACGAGTCGGGTTTCAACGATCCACCAGCTGACTGGGATTGATATGGCCAAGGCAGTTGGTCGCGAGGCTTCGTTCAGTGTACTTTGTAGTGCTCCGTGTAGTGTTCTGCAACACCGCCCACCTTGAAACTGGTCTAGCCAGGGCGGATGGTCGTATAGCAAAGTGTTCTGTGTCCTATAGCACAGTGTTCTGTATTGTATAGCTAAGTGTTCTGTGCCGAATAGCAGAGTTATGTGTCGTATAGCAAATAGTTCTGTGTCGTATAGCAAAGAGTTCTGTGTCGTATAGCAAAGAGTTTTGTGTCGTATAGCAAAGAGTTTTGTGTCATATAGCACAGTGTAGTTCAGTCCAGTATAGCACAGTGTACTTCAGTGCAGCCCCGTGTCCTGTAATTCACCTTGAAACTGGTCGAGCCACGGCGGCTGCTGGTAATGCTCAGTGGCCAGCACGCCCGTGTTGAGGGCCACCAGCACGATGATGAGCCAGTAGAACGACTGCGACTTGACCGCCACACGGAACGACCGCTTCATCCGGCGGTTCCATCTGCCGGCCGAGCCATCATGACGGCGATGATGATTGCTGTTTATGGTCATGAGGACGGTGATGGCGGGCGGTAATGGGCCTTTAGGCCCGACGAAAGACGAAGGGGCGGCACATATCTCACGTCACATCCGAGGGAGCCACATTAGACGTCACATCCGAGAGAGGCACATCAGACGTCACACATACCAGTGGAGACGGGGGAATGCCACCGAAGATACACCTAATGGCACGCGTGCAGCACAGCGAGGGTCACGATAGTGGAATCGATAAACAGCATTACACATCGATAAAGCCGGGACACCATACGGCGCATGTCACGGCAAAACACGCGTATAAACAAACATAATAAAACAAAGGGATGCTTTGAGATCTTCGCTGCACAAAGTAAGCTATCTATAAAGTGTGTATAAAGTGTATGTAAAGTAATCCGCAATGCAGCGAAATAAGATTCGACCCTACAACCATTTTTCGCGATCCAATTATCCCACCAAGAGACTGAATGTACTTCGAACGGCGTTAATCGGGCGTTCCTCTCCACCTTGGGAGTAATACCGCCTCGTGGTAAAGGTCTGTTTGTGACCAGGCTCTCCTCCGCTCACGACCTGATCGCTCGCCGCTCAGCCGGGGACAGGGCAGCGCCAGATGTGACCTAAAGTCCCCCTCGATAGTCAGGACAGGGCGGCCCAGATGTGACCTGGAGTCCCGCTCGACACCGACAGTCGGCCCCGCTACTCACTTCTCCAGTCCTTTCCGATTTTTGGCCCAGCACGAGAGGTGCCGGCTGTCGGCCACCTCCACCCCGTCCTCCGCCTGGGCGTCGTCCTCCTCCACGTGTTCATCTGGAGGGCACACACAGGCAGTGGTGATACAGGTGGTGCTGGTGATACACTGACAATGACATCACAGCTGCATACGCGGCAGCGACAGTAAAAAACGGCAGAAGCACTACGGCCAACAACACATGGAAGTCAAAATTCAAGCCATATAAAAACACATCAAACATAAGGTTCTTTCCAATCGATAGCAAACATAAGAAAAGAATTAAAACATCTGTTCGAGAAATGCAGCGTATCACACATTCATAACAAATGGATTCCCGTAAAGAAATAGCAAGGCAATTCCGATGCCTGCGAAATTTCAAGCAAATCAGAGGGATAAATAACGCCAGCATGACAACTGCCCGGATCGCGGGGCATTCGACGAATCGTTGTCCTGTTTATACATGTCGCACCTCCTGACCCCTCCTCCCGTCTCGCCTGACCCCTCCTCCCGTCTCGACTGACCCCTCCTCCCGCCCCGGGCCGACCCATCCCCTCTCACGGAGTTTGGTCTCGTCGCCCGTCTCATCGTCCTCTGGCTCCAGGTACTCGGCCTGCGTGATCCAGTCGAGGTAGCCCCGCAGATCTTCCTCCAGCTGCTGCTTCTCGCGAAGCTTCTGGAAGTCTCCGCGCGCCTTCGCCTTCTCCCTCTCCTTGGAGAACTCTCTGACGGCCGCACCCAAACCGGGACGGTCAGGAGAAGTGCACACAAGTTGGACGGCGACGGGAGGGTACGCACGGTGAAAATACACACACACACAGACAAGCTGACTGTTAGATGTGTATGGATTGTCTAGAGCGGCTGATTTGATGATTAATTAACCACTAGTGCTATTTGTAAGTAACGCAAGCAAGTCAGAAACGAAGCAACTATGCGACTATGCTTAGCATGACATGGATGCAAAGTGTTATGTTAACAACTAAACGTTTGGCTAACAGTAACACTAGAGTAACATTTACAGTTGTTAAATGCTAACATCTCCACAGCTGAGACTCGGAATGCATAACTGATTTATGTACGTGAGTCATTTTATAGCGCTGTCTTAACTACGGCGGTGGTTCAAACAAAAGCAACGGGTGAACCAAAGCGATGTGCATGTCCATGTTTGGCAGCTCAGGTGTATGTACGATGGGGAGTTGAAATGCGGGGCCGGGGCATGCCAGAGTCAAACAAACCGAGCCATGCGAACGGGTTGTCAGGTGTCAGCGCAGGCACGCAGACCGTACACACGCTGACTCTATCGTCCCTTCACAGTACACGTCCGTAAACGAGACAAATCGCGAGAAAACGAAAACAAAACTCTACCGAATTCAACACCTGCTGTCCTGAGATTTGAAAATGCAATATGTACACGCGTGATCTGTCAACTGTCTGAGCAGCGCTGACCATTCCGCAGTTACAGTGGTAGTTTGGCTTCTGTCACCACCACAAGCGTTGTAATTGGTTTATAATCTCACTCGGCAAGTAGTCGGAAACTCAAAGGCATGACATATTCAGCTAACAAGCAAGCAATCTTAACGTCTAAACTCCCTCACACTGACAAATGTCTCACAATTACGTTTTCCCCCGCGGGCAATCAGCGCAGCACCAACAGACAACGAGGGATCCACCCTTAGGCCTCGGATGTTAATGCTGACTTAAAACGTCTACAGCACGGCCTGCCGCCGACCGGGTCGCCGACCCTTCAGCGGGGCGATGACCGCGGCCGACGGCGCACGGCCGCGCGCGAGAGAGTAGCACGTGCGGATGTCAGTGACAGACGGAACCGCCGGCCGACGCCAACTCACCCGCTCAACACACCGAGAATAAGATTCATTACAAAGAAAGCGCCGACGATCATCATTGATATGAAATAGATCCAGGGCCACGACTGGCCGGACGCGTCCTGAATCTGGCACCGGGAGAACAGACAAAACGTCAGATATCAGAGTACGTGGCGGCGGTGTGGGGCGGCGAGGCGCCATGTCATGCAGGTCACACTCCTGTCACTGTCAGAGTGGGGGCGGGGGAGCAGCTGGCGGGGCGGGCTGACCATGCGGCCTACACTGAGACGGGGCCGGTCACACGTCCGTCCGCCCCCCCACGACACGCCCCGGAGCGGCGGCCGGCCGCCGACACACACCGACACACCGCGGGCAGAGCTGAGGCCTGAACGGTCCACACACATAGCCACACAGCCACACAGCCACCCGGCCACAGCCATAGCCACAGCCAGACCCGACCGGCCACACCTTCAAGCGGAAGTAGCGAAAGGCGAGATAGAGAAAACCCAACACCGTCGTCAACCCCACACCGGCGCCAGTGGCGCGCGCGCACCGCTCCCCAGTCAGCACAGATCGGCCCGGTGGAGCACACGGAAAGCATCGGACGGCAGGGTGCGGGCGGCTGAAAGCAGAGGTGCACCTGAGAAAAAGGCACGCGGGCACACGCACACACGCACGGGGCGGGACCGGCCGACGCACGCCACTTACCCGCTCAGCACACCAAGGACGAGGTTAAGCACAAAAAACGAGCCCAGAACGATGAGGGTAAGAAAATAGATCCACGGCCAGTAGCTCCCGAGCGCGTCATTCATCTAGAGAGGCAGCCAGGCAGACACAGGCATGTTAACAGTCAGCGGCGGAGACCCGGGTCCGCCACCACGGCAGCCAGCCAGCTATCCAGCTATCCAGCTATCCAGCTATCCAGCTATCCAGCTATCCAGCCACGGTCGGTTATTCAGTCAGTTAGAAGCTAGCCCCGGACCACAGACGGATATACAGACAGACTAACGCCCTCCCTAGCTTCTCATAAGCCTGCGCCCCAGGTTCCTCTGTCGACAGCGCAGTCGACGAGCCACAGAGACAAGCAGCACAGCGCTGCATAAGAGGAAGTCAGACATGAATTCCTCCCTCAGGATACTCAGACGAAGTATTCCATTTAGGACTCGGGTTAGCAATGAGTGATTGGCGGCCAAAAGCGAGAGCACAGACAGGAGCAAGAAGACCGGCCGGCGCGACGCAACGACGGGTGCCAGTTTTGCGCGGGACACTGGATCCCTGGCGTCGCCGTGGCCGTCACCAGTCAGTTAGCTCTATAAACTACATAGCACGATTACTCCCTTCGGCCGGTACAACACTGAGGCTAGCTATAGGTCCCATCCACAGACAGTGCGGGGCACCGGACACACACGCACGCACAGACACGCATACAAACGGCATCGTGGCATTCACACTATTCGTTGAAGCGTTAGGCAGTGCCAACTCAGCTGAACCCTGTGGAAGTGGGACCGCCGAGAATGACCCTGCAATACTGCGTGACGTCAGAGGTCAACAGAAACAGGTCAGAGCGGACATGACCACCATCAGAACCTGTGGGAAGATCACAACGTAGAACCAACAGACACCGGCTAGGGTAAACCAACACCAACAGATCAATACAACTGTCACAAAAGACACAGGCCATCAAACTTCCACAACAATTAATCGAAAATTACACAAATACAGACTAAGTCAACAGTTGCAGCTCATTTCATTGCATGGTCAGGTGATATGTCAATGTGAGCGATGGCAGCAATGCGTTAACCCGTGTGCCTACGTCATACTATGGCCCTGACACTATCATATCAAAACAATATTGGACACCAACACAAACAATGTCAGATAGATTACTGTGAGTTTGTATACGGTATATCGGCGCAAAAAGCAGAAAATATACTGAATGAAGAATGGCCACATCGATGTGTGACGACACTCAGCCCTGAGATCAAAGACAGCGCGATGAGCGCATCTATTCACCCCCCACCCGTAATAAGAAGGGAGGGGGCAGGGAAGTGGTGACTCCCTCTGATCAAAGGACTCGATATCACGACAAGTTCGTTACTGGGAGTGTCACATCCAGTCCAGCGCAAATTATGTTGATACGCCCACCAGCAATGCAAACTGCGCGGTAGCACTAACTCTCCTACTCGCTGATCAAATAGCGTAGTGTGGGCGTCAGTTCACTGCCACACGCCTTTGTCCTTCTTAATTGACACCTCTAACACCGGGATGTGGGAGCAAATCCAGACTGTCAGAATTAAACCACCGCTGGAATAATTAAAGCCCGCCAGTGAACCATGCAAATTGAAATTTACACCCCTCCCCCAGATTTGAAAAGCTCACGCGCAGTCCACACTAGACCCTCGCACTCGAACCGCGGCTCGACATCTCGCACATAAGCTCGCGCTGGAGCCGCATGGATAGCTCACGTAGTACATAACGTCCGTCCAGCCCTCCATGGTGATGCACTGGAACACGGTGAGCATCGCCAGCCCAAAGTTGTCGAAGTTGGTGATGCCGAAGTTGGGCCCCTCCCAGTTCTCGAGGCAATCGTACGTGTCGGGACAGTGGTAGCCGCTGGACGTCTGGTTAGCGCACGGCGACGGAGATTCCATCATTTCACCTGGCGACAGAGGAAACGAGGCGATCAATCAGCACGTCATATCGTCATGTCGGTAATACAGTATGATGAGTTGAGATGAGAGAAGACAATACAGTATGATGAGCTATATTGTATGATGAGTTTTTCACTTTGTTTTGTTGTTTTGCAATAAGTTGTTTAATGAACATTGTGGGATGATGATGATGATGATGATGATGAAAAGGCACATTGATCAGCTCTCCGATAGTGGCGGCAGGGTTATCACCATTCCCGTACACAGGCAGCAGAGCATAGGTACATCATACATGGCGTCCGCTAGCCTATGCTCGGACACATTATCCTCTCTGTTCTCACCCTAACCTGGGCGTGATTCAATCACCCTGGCCCCACGCAGTCGCACACCGTCCAGCCGCTCGTCATATTCCCCAGTATTCCCTGCTCTCCCTCACCAGCCACCATCGGGCCTCGTCTGCCCGCCGGCCGGTGAGCCGGGTCCTCAGAACCTCTCTCTCCCTCACCATCGGGCCTCGTCTGCCCGCCGGCCGGTGAGCCGGGTCCTCAGAACCTCTCTCTCCCTCACCATCGGCCCTCGTCTGCCCACCGGCCGGCGAGCAGGGCCCCCAGAGACACATTCACCGTCTCGCGGAAGTCGTGCGGACCGGGTACGTGATAGTGGGCCGGCGTGGGGATTACTTCGGATACGACACACCGGGGCGCACTGCGTTGCGTTGCTGTCTCCCCAGCGCCCGCGGCGAGATGGGTCGGACAGGCGACTGTCGCCCGCCTCGCATACAGCTTACACGCCGGGTACAGGCGACAATGCGCAGCAGGGAGGATCCAGGCTGTCAAGGAAACGTGGAACGCGAAATAGTATGTACAGTGAGCAGATGGGCAGAGGGTGCGAGGCGCCGGCACACGACATGCTCGTGTACAGAGTAATTTTCACACTGCACATACATTACCAGTAAGCGCCATAGTTGGCGATGAACTAGCGAGCGAAGGAAATGTATGACGAATTCAAGTCGATCAGGCAAGTAGTTTTTGAGATACAAAAAGGGGTGTGCACGTGCACAGGTAGCCCACCCCTGACTTGTTAGAAAGTGAAAACTGATAGGTCTCTTACCACAAACCAAATTTTACACAATCGCCTCAGCCGTTCCTGAGATGTAGAATAGGGGTGTGCACGTGCGCACGTGCAGAGGCACCCCACTCCTGACTTGTGGAAAAGTGGCGGCTGATAAGTCCCTAACCTCACACCAAATTTGAACAAAATCGGCCTCAGCCGTTCCTGAGATGTAGAATAGAGGTGTGCACGTGCATACGTGCACGTGCAGCCCACCCCTGACTTGTAGTAAGGCGGCGGTTGAGGGGTCCCTAACCACATACCAAATTTGCACACAATCGGCCCAGCCGTTGCAGAGTTTTTGGGAGAAAATACTATTCAACACCCCTCACGCGGCACGCACCACGCGCAGTGGTAGTCACCCACATGAGTCGACACTGGTCTCAAACAGAGTAGGGTGGATGGGGCTACTCAGCAAAGACGCCCGCTTGTCAATCGGACGGGCGGTTGCAAAGATATAAGCTTCTCAAAAGCGACGCCACGGGCCGGTGCGGGCCGCTTATGCTTATATTTTCCCCATATACCACGGAAAGATGAGCGAGCGCTTCGCACTCGCTCGTAATAACTAGAACACCGGTTAATGAGACAAAAGCGTAACTCAATCAATTCACGGAGTTGAACACCAACGTAACTTCTTCCCATGCTACCAAACGATTTCACCCAACCACAGTTTCTCTTCCACGCGCAGCTCCCTTCTAGACAGCTCGAGACCCACTCCAGCCCCGCACCCTGGCCCCTCTGTCCGCTCCATCCGAGCCGGTCACTCGGAGCACACTCGGAGCACACTCGGCCCCTCGGAGCACACTCGGTCCCTCGGAGCACACTCGGTCCCTCGGAGCACACTCGCGTCCCTTCGGGAGCACACTCGGGTCCCTCGGAGCCACACTCGGCCCTCGAGCACACTCGGAGCACAACTCGGCCCTCGGAGCACACTCAGAAGCACACTCGGAGCAAACTCGGTCCTTCAGAGCACATTCGGTCCCTCAGAGCACACTCGGAGCACACTCGGTCCTTCAGAGCACACTCGGTCCCTCAGAGCACACTCGGTCCCTCAGAGCACACTCGGTCCCTCAGAGCACACTCGGTCCCTTGGAGCACATTCGGTCCCTCGGAGCACACTCGGTCCCTTAGACCACACTCGGTCCCTCGGAGCACACTCGGTCCCTTAGACCACACTCGGTCCCTCGGAGCACATTCAGAGCACACTCGGTCCCCCAGAACACACTCGTCCACCGTCAAACGACACCATTAGCCGGTTAGTTTCCGTTGGCGGCGCGGCGCGGCCGGCTGGTAGGCCGCTCACGTGCCGCCGTGCCCGCCCAACACAATCAAAGAGTGACGCTGCGGGAGGACGATCCGGCCGCCGCCGTCTCGGGGACGCTCGGGAGCGGGGAGACCGGCCGGCCGCACACGCAGCCACTTCACTGGAGGGCGAGCCGCGTGCTGAGCCAGCATAACGGCAGTCAAATCAGAGCGCCAGGAGTCATCGCAAGCCAAGCTACCGACGCCAGCCGCTCGGCTGGTTACCTCCAGAGCTCCGTACTGGACTAATCTAGCGGCGTCAAACAGCAGAGCCATCCCGAGCAGTCATTGTTATGGCACCAAAGCAGCCGTCGGCGCTGACTTCCTTCGCTGACACGACGACAGGTTCAGTCCAGTCTACTGAAATCCAGACAGAGCGCCCGACTCCGCTGCCAGTTCGCAGGACACAATAGGCCAGTTCCCGGGACAGATTTGGCGACACGCTAGCAGCACAGGCGGGTCACGGCACTGCCCGGCGGCAGGTCGGTTCCGGGTCGCTTCCGGTCGACTTCCGACTTCGGTTGACTTTTGTGCGAAATGCGGCCGTCGTGCCGGTGACGGAGCACGCACAATGACGACCAGGACCCGGCCCGAGCTGAGGCGGACGTGCGGTCTGAACCTAGTCTGAGTAACCGAGGTAGCCGAGGTAGCCATTGGCAAAGTAACCGAGGTAGCCGGTCAGGCCCTGTGACCGCTAAACCCGCTGTCACTGTCCTGTGAGTGTGGCCGCTGTCACTGTCCTGCGGCCGCTGTCACTGTCATGTGGTCCGCTTGTCACTTGTCCTGTGAGTTGTGGCCGCTGTCACTTGTCCTGCGGCCGCTGGTTCACTGTCATGTGGCCGCTGTCACTTTGTGCTCGTGAGTGTGGCCCGCTGTCCTGTCCTTGCGGACCGCTGTCACTGTCATGTGGCCGCGGTCCACTGTCTGTGGACAAGCTCTGTCACTGTCATGTTCAATATGCTCTCACTGTCCTTGACAGCTCTGTCACTGGTCATGTCATTTGCTGTCCACTTCCTGTGACAGCTGTCACTGGTCAAGTAATCGTGTCACTGTTCCAAATATCGGAGCTGTTTGCCGGCCGGGGCCGGGGTCGGGCCGACAGCCGCCGCCAACCACAACAGCCGGCCGCTCTCACGCCGGGCAGCTAGCCGCCGACCTATCCATTCTCTCGGCACGTGCTCACTCCGCCCACCCCTCCCACCGGCCACCGACAACCATCCACCACCGGCGCCTGCCTTCAGCATTCCCGGCGTAGATCCCCAACAGTAGATCCCCGGCGCGTCATCAGCACGCGAGGAGCCGTCGATCACGGTCGGCTCGTGACGCCGATGCCGTGCCCGTCCCGCCCCCGCTCGGGCGTGACCTCACGGAGCGTGACGCAGGGCCGTGATGACGTCACGCACGAATCGACCGCGCCAGACTTAGCCGCCAGGACACCACCGAACGCCGCCGAGAGCCGCTGGACCGCCGGGCCGCCAGCGGGAGCACGCCGAATCCGCCGCTGGGTCGGCTGACTGCGCCGCTGCACGTCACCGGTGCGCCAGCACTGCCGTGGCGACAGCTGGCGGGCTGCGAGTGTCCCCCTGCAGCGCCAGGACGTCTGCCAGCGCGCACCGGCAACAGGGGAGCCGTCACGCGGTCCGCTGGGGTGCCACGAGGCCACCACTAGCGGCGCCAGCGGCGTCGGTGATGCGGCGGACGGGGATGGACGTACAGAAGACGCAGCAAATGCAGCGCCAGTTAGTCACCGGCAGGGTAGCGCTGACCGGAACTCAAAACCAGTCTGCCCCGCCTGTCCGGCCGGGACACAGCTCGCCATTTTAGACAACCGGCGATGCGTGAGGTGGCGGTAGCAGCCACGATCCTCCCCCTGTGCAGAGGGGGACGAATAGCTGAGCTCATGCCTCTGACGACCCGGGCGCTCGGCCACTGACGAGCTCGTGCCGTAGACGAGCTCGCATCCCTCAATACAACGCAACAGGTGGTCGGTCAGGCTGCAGTCACAGAGCCGGCTTCTCAACCACCCGACCCCGCACCACTGCCCGGCCTCCTCGACCGGTCCTCTCACCCTACCACCGCCACGGAGGCACCATAAATGGCACGCCCCGACCCAGTTCAGCAGTCACTGGCGGCCACCACTGCGCGGCGACAGAACTACCACGGCGCGCGGTGACGGCGCAGAGCTGCCCGGCTGCCACGATCAGTCACCAACCGCACAACCTTCGCGTGGTGACGAGGCTACTACCGTGCGTGGTGACGGTGGCACTACCTTGGCGTGGTGACCGGACGGTACTGCTGGGCGTCACGCGCTGCACAACACCCAACACGGCCAGGGGTGGCCAGGTCATGCACCCGGCATGACACCCGGCCCCGGCCCCACACAGGCACAGTTCGAGGAAACCCACTCTGGTTGAGTGGCGCCGAATATCCGCCGCAGCCCGGCGAGCGCTGCTCCCGACGTCCGTGAAATCCGCGTCACTTCAGCGCCAGCTCCAGCCGCCGGAGAGCACCATTTAACTCTGACCGCCGACTCCAGCCCCAGTGGGCTAACTCGGAGCTGGGCTGGCGCGGTCACGACCCAGCCAGAGCAGAGTCTCGTGAAATGGGAGCAGTGCAGTGACGGTTCGGTCCGGAAGAAAGTTTCTACTTTAAATGAGGACCGCCCAATAATCTCAGCGTTGCGACGCCGAAATATCATTCAGCCGTCAGTCAATGCATTGTCCGCCCCTGTAGCTCCGCGGGAGAGCGCTGGAATTCTGACCCATGCCGGTAAAGGCTTCGAGTCGCTTCGGCGCTCACTGCTTGCTCCTGACTGGGATGGCCTGCAGCCGGTGGCAGTGGTCGCACTCAAGGCCAGGTGACGTCAGTGAGCGGGGTGGACCGTGTCTAGGTATGTCGCGCAAGTAAAACTTTCGTCTCTAAATTATGCCGGCCAACAGGAATTGCGCGATCGGGTGGTGAGCCTCCCAAACAGCAAAGCGCCAACAAGCTCTGCCTTAGGGACGGGGTCCCTTACCACCGGTGTTTAAAAGCCATTCAAACACAGAACTTCTCGAACTTAATATTGATATATTGCACGGGGCTCGAGAGTGGGTAATATTGGTGAGTCGCCCGCAGCGACGTTTTTTTACTCTTTAACTGTTGCCACAACGCCAACTAAACCCGCCCGCAAACAAAAATTAAAAAAATGCCCAGTAATCGCCGCAAGCGGCGAACGGACACAACCGCAAAACGACGGGCCGCACCGAGCAAAACGCCACCCAGCGCAAACACGCACGCCCACACGGAGCCGCCCGCAACGCTGTGCCCGCAATACTGCCGCCACAGCAAACGCTGCCCGCAAACGACCGCCCGCAACCAACCATACCGGTCCTGCCACTGACCGACCTGAAACTCCGCCACCGCAAACACCGCCGCAAACGCCATGCCGCCCGCAAATACACCCGAATACCGGCCACAGCCGAACCGCAACTCCACCCAGCAAACGCGCCCGCAAACGCCAATAACGCGAACGGCCGCCCGTAAAAATCGGCCCGCAAACGCCGCCAGAAAAACGCCGCCCGCAAACGCCGGCCCGCGAATACCCGCCCGCCAAACGCCTGCCCGTTAAACGCCTGCCCGCAATAAAACGCCGCCCGCAAAAGCAGACCGTAGCCACGCCGCCGCAAACGTCCGCCCGAAATCGCCGCCTACGATAATATACGCTGTCGTCCAGAACGTGACCCGCCCGTAAAAGCCGCCCGCAAAACGGCTCGGCCAGCAAAACGCCGCCCGCAACACGCCGAGCCGCCAAAACGCCGAACCGCAACTCCGCCGGCAATGCCAGCCCCGCATAATCACTCAAATACCCCAAACGCGCCACAAACTCCGGCCCGCGTCAAACGCCACGCCAGCAAATGCGGAATGCCCACAACGTAGTAGGCGTAGCACGCCCACGCAAACGCCAATACCTGCCAACATCAGAGCCCGAAAACGAGAAGGAGCCGCAACCGCCGAAAAGCCGCGCGCACACGCCGGCCGCAACGCCGCCCGACAAACGCCGACCCGCAAACGCCGCCCGCAACGCCGCCCGCAAACGCTGCTCCGCAAACGCCGGCCCGCAAAAATGAAAAAGGCTTGTATTCCCTGAACAAAGTTTTTCGTGACTGGGATTTGAACCCTAAGACGCTTTTCATGAGTGAAGTGATATGAATCCAAAAACACAACCGCATCTATGAAATAGTGGACACTGTTACAGAAAAACGTAGACAATTCATGAAAATGTATGGTTACTTAACAAGATCCTCTGACTGGGATTACGAACCCCAACGGCACCCTTGCATGAGTTAATGGGTAACTACCTAAAACATTATGTCCCAGTTTATAGCTTGAACTGGCACATGAAACGCAATGTATAAAAAACATGAAAAAGCGTTTGTCTTTACATGGTCAGTTTCCTGCAACTGATATTCGAACCTGAGACGACCTTTGTATCGATAGTATCGATATCTTTAATCAGATTTGCAAATCAATAGCCTGTCTCCTAAAAGTAGTTAGATGGTGTGACACGGTTTTGGCGCCATTAGATGAAAAATATGAAATTTCATACCAAATCTAATAATGACCCTTTCGGTAATATCGATAACTATATCAGATATCATAACTATATTCGATACAAACACGATGTCCGATCAATCGACTAGTAATTCTGCATGTTTTGGTATCGGCATTGGCAGCAAATCGAGATTATATGAACGCTAAAAGTTAAACTATATAAAATAATGATATTCATGTTCCTTGACGGAGATTCGGAAACCAGGACCCTTTTTATGGTTGATAACTCCAGCATCCTATTTCGTGTCTGGTCCTTGTCACACCAGACCCTTGCAGAGCCTTCCTGATAACCTAATTATCGAGCGAACTGCAATGCACGATGTACAATACAGGGCTGCCCAAGTTAATTCCCCAGTGCGTAAAATTGTGGAGGTGCAGTGGGCACACTGTCAAAGGTCACGTGGCGCGTGAAATTTCGATTTATCCAGGGGAGTAAGGGGTGCCCACAGCACCAGCATGTGGATATCACACCAATAGCTGCCATTCCATAAATTTGAGAAATATTGAACACGTTAATAAAGATGGACCATAAGTTTTTTTCGCTTAGAAGGCCTTTTTTGTATGGACCTCTCTATTAATTAAGACCTACTGGGATGAAAAATTGGAACACGTGTCCTGCTGCCGCCTGCTCGCCCTGCGATTCTATTCCCACACTCAAGCAGGAACCTCCTACATCTAAGAATCACCCGTGAGGGCATTATAATGGCATCGAAAATTTGGGGAAATCGTAAAGCGTTTTTCCCTCCAGAGCACCAACTTTTCCTGATTCTCGCACACAAAACCGGAAACCAATTCCTGGCAGACGAGCTCCAGGTTGTTTTTCACTAGAAAAACACAAATTAACTAAAGAAAAGTGTTATTTCAATAATAAAAAAAAAACAACCTTCGGTTTAAAAAAAATGCCCAAGGGCTTGGTACTACAACGTCACGCGGCACTGGTGCAAAGAAGTCTCTGGCAAGAATAATTGTTTTCTAGGGACATCTGACTGCCAGTGCATCTATGAATGCGACCTTCAATCCACCCCTGAAATGCACTCGACTATAACACATATGAGAGCTGCCCTCCTGTCCAGCGCTGCGTGACACCGAGTGTAGCCCCTGACTCTGGCTGTTCTGACCTGTCTCGTTGTGGTAACAGGTGCTGTGCAGCTGCCCCTTGAACAGCTCCAGCCCAATGATGGCGTAGATGATGATGACAAATATCACAAGTAGCGCGATGTGAAGCAAAGGCACCATGGCTCGCAGAATGGAGTTAAGAACCACCTGCAGACCTGGAATATGAGAGACGGTCGGTCAGTGCCAGGTGACGCTCGGCGGCCAGAGTGTCAGATCAGGCTCCATACATATATAAACAGCGGCCTATCCAGCTCCACACCACAAACAAATACACTGCGAAGCCAACGACCAACTGCAACACTTATTGTTCCGACATGTGTGGACTGAACTAGAAAACGCTGACGCTGAAATGATCTGAAGCGATAAATGGAAACAAAAAACAAACAATGAAATGACTAAACGGAAATGCTAAATTGTATGAGCTCACACGGAAGTGGGCATGATGAAAGTGATGTTTTGCAAATTATAGCGGCATTTAAGTGAACAGCTTCCTTTGATAAACCGACGCATGCGGAACAATAATTCACAACAATGCAGCACGTGGAGGCACTCGGGTAATGAAATCAATTCAACCGCTCACCACACACCAACTCATCGTAAATGTCTCAGCAAAAGACAGCCAACATTCCAACTCCCAGACAGCCCACATAAAACGATAAACACACAGCCGTCATCGTCACCGTCCTGGCATGCGAGCGAGCGATTCAGTTTGAGTGAGCGACCACATCAGCTGACGTAGGCCGATAAGTATGGACTGACTGACAGCTGAGACGCGGAGAAACAGCCCAGCAACAGGGCAGGGCAGTCAGCCAGACATAGCGGCGTTTATGTAACAGAAACTGGTGCCGTGTTCCGATTGAGGCCAGGTCCGACACTGGGACACGAGATGTGAGAACGGTCACCCGGACTAGGACCGGGGTCGGGAAACAGGTCCTGGCCGCCACTTCTTTTACCTCCCACCAAAAAACAACAACAAAAAACAAAAACAAAAAAGCACGCACACACACATATATGCAACTTTCGAGTTAACTAGTACAGAGAAGTTGAACTCATGCTCATATTATGTAGAAATGTATACATAAATCCACGGCACGGCAGTGAACAACACACACTGACACACACGTACACGTCGCACGCGCTCGGCCGGCCAGCCGGGGCCGGTGGCAGGACCACGACCCAGCCCTGCCGGCCTGGCCCCTCTCACTCGCTTTAGTTGCGAGTTAAGTTCTCAACTTCGAGCTAGCCTCGAGCGAATTGAGCTGTGAGCATCTTTCCAGTAACATGTTTGTCGAAACACATACAGAATCTGCTGCATTATATCACTCGACTCGTTCCTTTTGTGCGATTTTTTTTGGCACTGCACGATTCGGGAAGTTCTAAAAATATGCAGCACGTTTTCGTCTATTTTTCCCCTCCACTGTCCATCGCGATGGCCATCCAACTCATCAGTCCGTAACGATTTCTGTCGCGGACGCTAAAACATTCAGGGCCAGCAGTGGCGGACGACGACGAAGGACAGGGGACCAGCTTCGGACCCGGTTGCCAGGTGTACGCGAGGGTGATTGGCAGCACCAGCCGTCTGTGGCAGCAATGTAAATGGCACACCATGCGCCTGACATGTAAATAACCTCAGTCCCGTGCCTGCCGCCTGGCGAGTGCCCTTGACTTGCCAGAGTACAACAAACCTGGCCTGGCACAGCAGTACCGAATTAATTACTTAACACACGCCCCCACTCAATCCCTACACCGTAGCACACGAGTCGGGAAAGTATGACTGCACTTCAGGAGGCCCATTTCAGTCCAATGGACCACCTTTAGTTAATCGTTGCTTACAGCCCTCTTAAAGTTAATTATCAAAACATTCCAGGCAGCACCAGCAGCACCAAGCCCCCCTCACGGACGATCTGCCGCCACAAGCGAGCAACCTACTCATGGAGAGAAAAAAAAAACGCAACTCCCACTGCCCGTCCCACCCCTCACTAAGCCGATCGGTCAACCGGTCCAATAAGCGTGCACTAACGTCTGACTGGGCACGACACTGCACCAACAGCCACGCCCACCCTGCCACTCTCCCCGCACGGCGACAACGCATCCTTTCGGCTCTAACAAACCGGGCGATAGGCTCCCCACAGGCATCCAAAACACAACCAGACTGAACACAGCCCTCCTGGTCTACATCAGGACCCACCACCCAACGCCCGCTATCCGCGCCTGCATCCCCCGCCTCAACGCCGTCACACGGCTCTTTCACCGCCCAACGCCACACCAGCCCGCCTGCGCAGTCCGCCGCACTCGGCCGCCGAGGCTGCCGAGCAGGCTGACGAGCGACGAAAAATAATGCATGAGGCAGACGAACCGGCCAGTCAACGGCGAGCGAGCGGGGCTGATGGAGGGATACCCGACCTGGCCGCGGCCGACCCAGGGGGAGGGGGGGGGGATCCGGACCCCACAGAATACCGCGCTGGCGGCGCCAGTCAGGCCTGCAGTCGATATAGTACAGAAACTGGGCAGCAGCTAGACACAGCCGAGACAGCCGGCCAGTGCCCGACAGGGCTCAGCTTTGGCAAACAGTCGCAAACAGCACATCTGTGGTATCAAAAGCCACGTTTAGAACAGCTCCTATGTCAACAAAACGCGTTTAAAGAACCGCTCAACTGTGTCACGTGCCAGTTGGCCAGCCAGCGGAGATGTGGATTTTGTCAATGTGTGACACCGAGCTAGCCGAGAGCGTAGCGCTGGATATACTCACTTGGTACGCCGGACACCAGACGCAGGGGTCGTAACACGCGAAATGCCCTCAGGGCCTTTACGTCGAAGCCTTCTTCTATAAGTGAAGACAGCGCCGTACTTACAATACTGCGGGCAGAGACGGAGACGGTGCATACCGGTTAGGGTCATACATATACACAACACGGGGGTGGAGTAACCAGATAGAACAATGTCCTTTGGGATAATCGTATTATCAGCGATTGACTAGGTCGGAAAGAAAATATAAACAAAGGTATGCCACTGAACGTTATACGAAAGCCGTACGCGATGCAATACAATTCAGAAGCTTTCGAGTATCATATGGCCACTCTGAAAATAAATTATGCAAGTAAGGGTATTCCTAATAGAAGGCTAATCGAACTACCATGGGGTTACCGGGCAATAATGGAAACAGATCATTCATGTTTTAATCGGTACGATGACACCATTTGCATATTGCATGCCAGACATTATTTACGAGGCGCTGACTGCCCATATATTTACCGAAACCTAATCATTACTTTATTACCGCAATATCATTGATGCATGAAGCGCAAAGCCATTAAGCACGGAACAGACGTCATAAAAGGAAAATAATATGACTTACCATGCACGCAAACACGAAACACAACACTTCGTTGCCTATCCGGTAGGCAATGAAATGTGGTGTAAGAATGAATATATGGAAACAAAATAAAACAGATAACTAAGAGTTGCCAGTATCAAACTAACGTATCATCATAATGAGTTAAACCAAATTTAGGTGTCAGTGTGACTGTTCAAAACACGCCGACGAGGGCTGACCAGCACACAACACTCACGGTGAACTAAGCCACACCAAACTGAGCTCACCGACACGGCGCCTCCTCGCGTTGACGTACTCACCCTATAACAACTATGCTAAAATCGAGGATGTTCCAGACATTGCGTAAGTACGCGCCTGGGTGGAACGCAAAGCCGTACGCGATGATTCGCATCACGCACTCTGCTGTGAAGATCACCAGGAAAATGTACTCAATTCGCTCCTGCAACGCAGATAGGACGGCGCAGTTAGAGGCTGGCTGGGGTCAGGACTCAGAAACCATGGCAAGACGACTGGATGACCCCCGAGAAGTCTCGTGGGCTGGGTTCATTTGACATGGGCGAAACAGTGAAAGTTGATTCAATCTTGTGTTATCTGTAGTGTTAGCATCCGGTAGTCAGTTTTAATTATGCAAACAATGATTATGCAACCAAGGAAGAATTACTAACCAATAATCAGCCAGGGCAGGATGTAGCTCACAGACGTGTGGTATATGAATTATGCAACACATAAACATAGCTACACAGTCCGATAAGGTCTGACACCATCAAAGCTGAGGTACGGATCATGTTACCTATTATGACTTCCAACAGGATGCGTTTCCAGATAGCTATCCTCAGTTTCATTACATAACAACGACACATGTAGCTTTTTTGTTCAGGAGCGGATGGAGGCATATCACTCGGTGGTGGGAAGTTGCAGCGTGAGAGTGATAGCTTCTGTAATGGCTTGAAGAATATCAGCATCAAGATTACACACGGCAGCAAACGAGCTTCGTCGGTCTACACTGATGTAACCGCTGATCAGTTGCACCGCGATCTAACGATGCAAATTATCAGCAACACGTCGACGGTCGTCTCCAAGCACATATTACCATTCACATCACATAGAGAACAACATACAGCGCACAGAAAATGCACTAATGATCTCGGGCACAGCAAGCAATAGTCTGCCGGTCAAACAGCTCTCCTGTGCCAACAATCCTCTCAGATGTGCTGTCCGCGGTTCGCAGGTCGTCGGCAGATGTGCCGGTGGCGGACGCGGCGGTGATGGCAGTGATGGCGGTGGCGGTGGCGGTGGCGGTGGCGGTGGCGGTGGCGGTGGCGGTGGCGGTGGCGCCGATTGCCGGTTGCGGTGGCAAGGTGGCGCCGATGCCGGGTTGCGGCGGCGGCGGCGGCGCGGCGGTTGGCGCGGCGGTGCGGCGCGGTGCGGCGCGGCTGGCTGCGGCGGCGGTGGCGGTGGCGGTGGCGGTGGCGGTGGCGGTGGCGGTGGCGGTGGCGGTGGCGGCGGTGGCGGTGGCGGCGGCGGCGGTGGCGGTGGCGGTGGCGGTGGCGGCGGTGGTGTTGACGATGTCGTGCCGCGGTGTCCCAGTACGCCCTCACCAGTCGCCATGTCCCGTTTCTCCCCTCCGACCCGGACCGCTGAGCTGTGGAGCGCCGCCAGAAGCGCGCTCTAGCATCGAGTACCGGACGTAGCTCATTTCCGGCATATCATGCCGACGTCCGGCCGAAAGGGGAGCAGCGCCAGAGGACCGGCCTGCGTCCCGCCGACGTCGACGGCAGCGTCGCAGGCCGCCGCCGGTCGTGACGCGTCACAGACGGCCCGGAGCGGACGTCGCGCGGCAGCACCGTGCGTGACGGCGCCGGTGGAAGTGACATGTGACGGTCGGCGGGGTCGTGGCGCGGGCACGGAGCCAGCCAGCCGACCTTGCCGGTCTGTCGGCGGCCACGCGAGCGGGGGTCACCGGAGACGGCCGACTGTGCCAGCGACCCAGCAAAGTGCTCCGCTGCAGCCAGAGAGCCAACGGGGCGCACCAGCAACGGAGTGGTGCACTGGCGCTGCTCAGCCTCGCTCCAACGCCCAACCGATACTGCCAGCTCTTAGCGTAGTCGTGCGGAAAAAAGAAGCAAAAGGGGCAATGACCCGGTATTGATAGATCCGTTCGATCAAGTAATAATAACAGCTTCCGCCGATCGAATGAATATCAATGACTGGCGCACGCCTTTCATTACTAGAACCGTCGATACCGCCTACAGGATACGTCTTCACAGGCGTCAATAAGCTCACAGATACTCGCCAGCCGGACGAGCGCGGCGCCTGTCTTAACGACATAACACTCTGACGTCACGACTCGAGCATTTCTTCTCCGGATGCCGAGTGTCACACTGTCACATGTCACATTTTTCAACTCCAGAGGAAAAAACGTAACTGTGTCGTCTCGCCGTGTCCCAGCATCAGACGTCACACCATGGCCGTTGAACATTTACTCGAGTAAAGTACACTAACTTGCCAATAAATTGAGCGCAACTCACTTCCTATATTCGCCCTGGCAATCGCTTAGCCCAAATAAGTGGTGTTCGCTTCACAGGACATGACGAGCTCAGAGTAAGACCACCAGTTTCCACGTTCACTTCAACCCACGCATTCGCGGGAATCTCAAAAGCCCTCATTTTCCGACCCACCCGTCCCGTTTTCGCAACAGTGCGCTCTGTTCATGACTTCCAGCTCGCCTCGACGACTCCCACTGCGTCTCGACCTTCTCCCTCCATTGCTGCTAAACAAGAGCCGACTCTACCATCCGTTCCGTCGACGCCTCGACGCCACGCAAACAATGTTCCCTAGAGCTCAAACAAAATCACAAATAGCCGGTTGGTTGGACGGCTCGCTGGGCGGCGGCTTGGCGGCTCGCTGGGCGGTTCACATGGCGGCGGCTTGGCGGCTCACTGGGCGGCGCTGGAGGCTCACTGGGCGGCTCCGCTGGGCCGCGGCTGGGCGGCGGCTGGGTGGCGGCTGGGCGCTTGCTGGGCGGCTCGTTCTGTGCGGCTGCAGGCGGCTGCTGGGCGGCTACGGGGCGGCGGTTGGAGGCTCACTGGGGGGCTCGCTGGGCGGCGGCTGAGCGGCTCACTGGGCGGCTTGGCGGCTCGCTGGGCGGTTCACTGGGCGGCGGCTTGGCGGCTCGCTGGACGGCTCACTGGGCGGCGGCTGGGAGGCTCACTGGGCGGCTCGCTGGGCGGCGGCTGGGTGGCGGCTGGGCGGCGGCTGGGCGGCGGCTGGGCGGCTTGCTGGGCGGCTCGCTGTGCGGCGGCAGGGCGGCTCGCTGTGCGGCGGCGGCTGGCAGCGTGCTACTCGGCTGTGGAGCTCCTCTCTGAGCGGAGCGGGCCGGGGCGAAGCTGTGCCGGCTCGACTGTGCGCCTCTGGGTCAGTGCCAGCCGGAGAGACCGCGGTGGCCGGCTAAAATGAGACGGCACGAGACGACACCGGGCGGCCAGCTACGGTCACCAGCGGCACAGGTGGACACTGGCACAGCGCCGTGCACGGCGATTTGTTGCCAACGTTATAACCTCGACCCGTGGTGTATACTCCAAGAGCGCAGACAATCGGCGAAGTGCTGCACAACTTGGGGGAAATATGGATCCGTGTGATGACAACACCAAGGTCGCACTATTTGTTAGGAATTTCCAGAGACGCATGTCAAAGGACTATCACAAACAAGACACAGTAAATGCGTTGCTTATCAATGCATGTACTTGATTGCTTCCTGTTTTATCGCCACTGCTTCTGCATATTTCCCTCGGCTGTCCGGTGGGCATTGAGCACGACCATACAGCATTGAGAACGACCATGCGGCGTAGTCAGTCAGCACGCCAGCCGGCACGCCAGCCAGCGGGCCAGTCGGTCTGTCCATAACCGCTGTCAGGGGAGCGGGTCCAACCTCTCACGCGAACCTGTCCCTTGGCATACATTCCTCACTGGCGTGACAGGTACCGGCCGCCACAGGAGCCGGCCACTGGAGTGAGCCGTGACAGGCACATGGAGCCGTCACTAAACTCTGAAGTACAGTAGCTCATCACTGGAGTAAGAGGTACTGACTCAGGAGGCTGCCACTTGACTGAGAGCTACAGGTTGTCACATGTGATGCCTCTACTGTCTAACATCGCCAAACCCTTTGCCCGTCACTGCTTGCTTGGATTAGGACGCATAGCCTCAGCGGGCTCAGCGCGTCCGTTAGGATACTTTGCCCGTTACTAGTGCGATACGGGCATCGCAACTGCATCAGTTCCCAGGAGCCCCAAGCCCAGACGGCAGCTCTCTTCCAAACCCAGCATCCCGGTCCGCCCCATCCCAGGCGACATCCGGTCCCGGTGGAGGCACTGCTCGCGTCTGCATCATCTCTCCGGCAGCCGCCAGCCACCAGAGCGGGGCGCAGCGGGGTGCACCGGCCGACAACACTAACAGAGCGGGCCGGCGCGCTCCCCGATCATCGGTCGTCAGCTGATCAGTGATAGGCGGCGGGCTGGCGCCACGAACGGCCGACTCTGCGCGTCACTCTGCTGAGCGGCCGCGCGCTGCCGACTGTAGTAGCCACGTCGACGGGTCGAGACCAACAGAGCGGAGTCGAGGCGAGCAGGGCTGATATGATTCGAGACGGGCCAGGCCGGGCCAGGCCGAGCAAGGTGGAGATGAGCCGAACCGAGCCGAGCCGAGCCGAGCCGAGCCGAGCCGAGCTGAGCTGAGCCGAGCCGAGGCCGAGCGAAGCCGAGCCGAGTCGAGCCCGAGGCGTATCGAGTCACGTCACGTCGAGCGCGAGCCGAGCAGGCCGAGGCGTACCGAGCCGAGGCCGAGCCGAGCCGAGCCGAGCTCGAGCCGAGTCGAGTCGAGTCGAGTCGAGTCGAGTCGAGTCGAGTCGAGCCGAGCCGAGCCGAGCCGAGCCGAGCCGAGCCGAGCCGAGCCGAGCCGAGCCGAGCCGAGCTGAGCCGAGCCGAGCCGAGCCGAGCCGAGGCGTATCGAGTCACGTCACGTCGAGCCGAGCCGAGCCAGGCCGAGGCGTACCGAGCCATGTTGACCGAGCCGAGTCGGTTTAGCTGTCCAGCTGCACAGCAGGCCAGAGGCTGGCAGCGGCCCAATGAGCCTGAAGCTGGCACCGGTAGCGGGCGCGGCTGCCACCACCGCCACCGACGACCGCGCCCACCCAAGGGAAATCCATCGCGGCGTAAACGGTCCCCCTGGACCCCATGATTCAATTCCGCCCAGTCACGTACTCGGACGGAAAACTGCCAGCTCGAGTACCTGCGTCCAGGAACCAGTGGCGCAGTAGCTGCGCCGGTTCATTCGGCACTCGCAGAGTTTCGCAGAAAACCTCAGATTCCTGTGAGGATTTTTCTGCGAAAAAGTCGTTAGCTGCCGAGCTTGGAAGTCGGGGAATTCGCCGCGCCGACGGGCGCCCGGACAGAATTACATCAGCTGCACACAAATTAATGGCGCCAATCTTGGCCGGCTCCAGATCGGCCTACGCTGCCACGCAGGTGCGACGCGTCTCTCCCTCACATCCAGCGCTGGTGCGTCTCTCCACCCGGAACTGGCCACGCCGGGTGAATGGCCAGGTCTGATACCGAGCCATCTATTGAGCTCGCAGCGTGGTAGCCATATTGGCTGGGCGCCAGTCGCCCCAGGTTCGGACGACCATCACACGCATCTCGACACTATCTATGTGGTGGCACGCAGCGGTGCATTGACACCGACAGCGACAGATAGAGAGAGACACGGGCGAGATTTCACCCCAGTTCACTCCAGTCGCCCGCCACCGCCGGTTAACACAAGCCGTCACATACAATCCGTCCAGCGCAGACCCTGAGTCCGGGACGGAGCCAGTGCGGTGCCCACAGCCCTGTGAGTAGTAGCGTGAACACTGAGCAGCCCTGTGTATATAGCGATTTCAACCCTGGGCGAAATCGGAGACTCCAGAGACGGCGTTGAAGCTGTACTCACCAGAATTGAGTTGGTGTTGTTGGAGTCGCCGTTGGGGTACGGCGTATACACCGCCAGCGCGGCGCAGTTGGCGAAAATGGTCAGCAGGATCAGCGTCTCGAACGGCGTGCAGGCGGCGGTTAAGGAAACATACAGAACGGTAACGGCCGGTTCACAGATAACATCTACAGGGTGCATTGACGATCCCCGAAACGACAACATGAATCACATGTAGACCTGACGATATCACAGAAAAAGATGCAGCGCGCACACCCACACATACACCCACACGCACGCACGCACGCACGCACACACGCACGCACGCACGCACGCACGACGCTACGCAACGCACGCACACACACCCACCGCACGCAACACACACACACGCACGAACACACACAAGAACTCACGAAGTACGCCACACAATGCGAACAGTTCACGTTTCAAAATGTTAACGATCAAACGTTTGATGCCCAGTTATCAGTCAAAGCGTGTCATTTAACAAAATAAATAAAAAAACATGGTCAAGTTATAACAAATATAAAAACGACTGTCCCACGCTAATTCGCTATTGAATCCGCTTAGCTGATGACGTGACCCTGGTTATTGGTATCAACTGCCACGATTCCCAGTGGCGGATCCAGAGGGGGGGGGGGCATGGGGCCATGGCTCCCCTTGGACCTCGAATACTTGAGGGGCACTCTGGCCCCTGAGGGGGCACTCTTGTCGCCTGAGGGGGCACTCTTGTCGCCTGAGGGGCATCTTGTTCGCCTGAGGGGTCTCTTGTCGCCCTGAGGGGCAACTCTGTCGCCTGAGGGGTCAACTCTAGCCGCCTCAGGGGGCACTTTAGCCCGGCCTCAGGGGGCATTTAGCCGCCTCAGGGGGCGACTCTGGCCGCCTGAGGGGGGCACTCTGCCTTGACTGAGGGGTCCTAAAAATTTTGCAAAAAAAAAAATGGAAATAGGGGCACCCTCAAAATATAGGGACCAAATCCGTCGAGTTTTTCAAGATTTTTGGGTATAGGTAGGGGCACCACTGCAATTGATGGCCCCCTCCTTGAAGATTTTCTGGATCCGCCACTGCACGATTCACTTGTGTCAACAACACATAAATCTCCAGCAACTGATATACACAGGAAGCCAAACGATTCACATGTGACAATAACACACCAATCCCCAGCGACTGATTTATACAGGAACCCGGTACCGATCTCCATTGAATGAGCATACAGGTGCAGCGCTGCAAGCCTTGTTTAAACTTTTAAATTTCATCAGGGCGAGACCGGCAGAATGGTATCAAGTGGAGTGTGCATGTGAGGGGCGTGGCGGGGTAGGGTGGGGAGGTGGGACAGGATGATTGTGGCGATGTAGAGGTTGAATAAATAAACTTCAGGCGTCACTAGAGCCGCCATGACACGATTATTACCTCCATCGCATGCCTATAGATCGCGAATGAATTCAGTCGGTCCGATCAGAAAGTTAATTCCGTTTCCTTCTCCGCCTTCCGTGTCATTCTCTCGGTCCGGCCGTGTCCGAGCGCACCTCTCCCACCACCTGTTGCGCAGCTCGTTGTTTGGGTCTGCAGTGTCGGCATTGCCGTCTCCCGTGAGCAGACATCACCCCGCACTCGGACACCCCACAGGCACACGGAAGACACAGCGGGAATCGATAACCCTGCCGGCCGCCCCGCCGCCCGCACTGCTGTCCGGCGGAACAGCCTATGTTCCAGGCGGCCACGCACTGCTGTCCGGCGGAACAGCCTATGTTCCAGGCAGCCACACACTGCTGTCCGGCGGGACAGCCTATGTTCCAGGCGGCCCGCACTGCTGTCCGGCGGAACAGCCTATGTTCCAGGCGGCCCCGCACTGCTGTCCGGCGGAACAACCTATGTTCCAGGCGGCCCGCACTGCTGTCCGGCGGAACAGCCTATGTTCCAGGCGGCCCGCACTGCTGTCCGGCGGAACAGCCTGTGTTCCAGGTGACCCGCACTGCTGTCCGGCGGAACAGCCTATGTTCCAGCCGCCCCGCACTGCTGTCCGGCGGAACAGCCTATGTTCCAGCCGTCCCGCACTGCTGTCCGGCGGAACAGCCTATGTTCCAGACGGCCACGCACTGCGGCTCGACGGCACAGCATACCTTCCCGGCGGCGCAGCATCGCTGCAGGAGAGCACAGCATCCCTGGTCTACCTGCTCCACCCCTCGCTGCCCAGCGACTCAGCACCTGCTACGCCCCGCCGGCCGTGTCTTTCCAGTTCCAGGAGCCAGCCAGACCTCATTCAGCTCGGCGCTCGGCCCAGCAGAGGCGGTCAGCGGCCCGGTGGCGCCGGATGCTTCAATTGATCGTCGCCGCGGCGGCTGAGACAGTGCCGGTACCGGTGCTGAGTCGGTGCAGAGACGGAGCCTAGCTCGCGGGGACGGTGCACGGGTCCCGCGCACTGAGGGAGAGACAGGGAGAGACAGAGAGAGACGGAGAGAGACTGAGAGAGGAGAGAGAGGAGTAGCGGCCCGCGCGCGGCGCACACGGTCCGATCGATGGTAGACGGCCCTGGCTGGCGCCACCACGGCGACGGCCCGGCGCCGCTGCGACCTGGCCTCTGTCCTGATGGCATCTCAGAGCGGAGTGGACAGGTCTGCCGCTGCTGAGCATCTCCCGCACGGTTTGATCTGACAGGCCCTGGCGCAGCAGCACACCAGGAACCGACTCAGCGGTCTGGCAGACGGGAACGCCAAGTGCTGTAGGCGTAACATTTTCTTTCAGTGATTAGATTCATATTGATTTTCTATCGTACCTCCGGAATCTGAGACGGACAAATGTTCACCGAAGAATAGCAGCATGGGAACGACGGCTTCGGCTAAAACGGGAGGCCCATAAAAATCGATGATGAATGAGGGAATTCATGTTAACCATTATCCGATAACTAGGCATACAAAATCCAACAGGCGGCTGCATGCCACTTACACCGGACCGTGTCATTTCGGAAAAGAGCACGCGACAGCCGATTATTGAAACAAC
This sequence comes from Semibalanus balanoides, assembly GCA_014673585.1. Taxonomy (NCBI): domain Eukaryota; kingdom Metazoa; phylum Arthropoda; class Thecostraca; order Balanomorpha; family Balanidae; genus Semibalanus; species Semibalanus balanoides. The sequence goes on from VOPJ01005907.1 coordinate 198,003, forward strand.
AATAAATGTCGATTGATCACTGCCAATAAAAGTTGACGAAGACTCCGGGTGACAAAATATTCAAATTCTAAATCAAAGCTAATTACGTGAACGATATTGAATGCTAAAATAAAGCTGTGTAATTGGAATTAACCTTCGAATTCCTGTCAAGAAAGCGTCATAATATCATACGGGCCCCCATCCATCTACATTCTACACCGTTTTCAAGAAGAAACACGGGTGGGATGGTGTTCGTGAAACCGTCCAAATGCCGACTTCATTGGAACAGACTGGAATAAACCTAATTTTCAGGTGAGGTATAGTTCAGAAAAAGGAGCAAAAACCGATTGAAAGATAAAAGTGGCCAGTCATGTGCGTAAGTACTGGTAGGCACGCATGGGCGGATCCGGGGGCATGACCCCCCACAAGGTCCCGAAACTATTATTTGCCCCCCCCCCCCAGAACGGTCGGATAAGCGGTCAGCCAATGCAAATTTGTTGTAAAAATTGTCTTAGCAACAATCAATATCCAGCTATCTACAATAAGAAACGGGAAAATTGCGTACCGCTTCGTTACAAAAAATTGGAAAATGGGGAAATAAGTTGCATGAAGTGGATTTGCCCCCCCCCCCAATCCCACGGCTAGATCCGCCCCTGCAGACGGGTGAATGATATCACAAATTCCTGCAAAAACACGCTTTGCCATCGTATTCGTCCAGCAAATACTATCAATCATTTCGACTTACTGGAGCGGACATTTGTGATTTACTGTCAACAAGTCATGCATCACGTCCAAATCCGACGGTCGCCGATGAAAGAAAGACGCAAATCACCCCTATAATTCCACGAATTGCGGACATTTTGACGGCGCTGGTCCATCAAAGCTGCGTTATCGGATTACAGTCCGCCGTACTGCGGCATGGACGCTATAGCCTCCCTCACACAGTGCAGGCACGCCCTGCCTCTCATTGTCTGGCCCCCGCCCTCCAGTCTCGTTACTCAAGAAGCCTCCCCCCCCCCCCCCTCGACCCATGGCTGCTTTTCGCTTTGGCAAGCAGCAACAGCTCAAGACGCGCGGTCTCCGCGCTAAACCTGTATTTACGGGGCGTCGACTGGCCGCCATGAGACAAGGTAAACACGGGTAAACTCTGCAGAACGGGGAACAGACAGTCATCGCGGGCGGGTCGTATTGTGCTAAGGAGCAGGTGCAAAGTGACAAAGATAACCAAATATGTTAAATACAAAAATCATAATGCAAAAAATCGTCATGCACTGCTGTCAAAGCATTCTGAGAATCGCAGGCTTGAAAAGAAGTTTTACTGTCTATTTTGGGTACCTTTTAACAGGACCCGGGTTTCAGACATTTCTATCCACAACGTTAGGTTACGTCAAACAGATGAATCGCTTCGTGTTTCACTCGGCTTTTAAACAAGGCATGAATTATAATTGTCACCGATGACTAAAGCAGTCTCAATGCGAGTAAAAACACGACTCAGCCGCAGCGCCGAACAGTTTGAGAGCAGCCATTTAGAGTAGGAGCGATTTACCCATTTGTTTTTAACTAACATCCGAGTGGAATAGTCCAGCTACCTCTGCTCAAGCCATAATTAAATAACAGGTAAAATGGAATTGACCTATTGCGCTATTAACAAGCAATTCGCATACAAAACTATATTAAGCGTACATTGGATGTCAGTACAGGCCTATTAGGGGAAATTGATGTCCAGATTATATGACTAATCACACCACATACTCGTTGTTCTGTTTACTGATTGGTGTTTTAGGGCACAACAGCTCCTTGGTTATTTTGCGCCCTACTCTATGCTCAATGTCTAGTGAACGCTAACATCGACCATAGTGATTAGTGAACAGATTTAGATGCTTTCGACCCACGCGCTCAATCGCGTCGGCAAGCCACATGTTGCCGCTCCACGACATGTCAAACTAACAACAACTCACAGGGTTATTAGTAACCAAACTGGCCCAGTTTCTGTCCAAGTTGGACCGAATAGCGAACCTGCTATCGCAGAGCTGCTCACAGCTTCTACTCCAGCTACCAGGAGGGCCCCGTCCCGAAAGATGACTGATTAGTCAGAACAGCGCTGTCGGAGCTATTTCTCCGCTACCGTCATATCCATTGACAGAAAATCGACCGTTATCACATATATAGCTACTTGAAGTAAGCGCCGTCCAGTCCAAGTTGGACCAATCCTTTCCAGCGCAAAGTTGACTTCAGTCAACAGGTCCTCACAAAAAGAAAGGCAAGCCAAGGCGCCTCGCCAGTGAAAGCCGCATTTGGACCCCTGCAGGACATCAAGAGGACGCCAATATACAATTGTAATAATCCATGTTATATTCAAGATAATTATGGCACGGAGAAGCCACACGTCTCCAAGTCCCGTGAGCCACACGTCTCCAAGTCCAAATAGACCACCGAGGAAAAAAACATAACAAACGGACTTACAGCTATTTTAAGCAAAAACGTTCTCCAAGGTATTTTCCATTACCACGGAGCTCTGTTCACTCTGTCTCGGAATCCGACCCTGCACAAACCGCCACCAGCAGCTGGCAGGCCACCTGGCGTCTGCGCTCTAACCGAGCCAACACCACCCGAGGAGCATTCAGTCCCGAGAACGCACCGAGCGCTGCCCTCGAGCCAACATCGGCGGCACCTCACGCATACCGGTGCGTCCGAGTGAATCGCGACCACGGCAGACACCGGCAGACACCGACCCTGTTGGAGCCGCCGCCGGCACGCAGCCCGCATCGGTCGGGTGCCGCCGCGGTACGCCGGTCCCCCCGCCGCCGCTGGCGCCCCGCCAGTCGGGACGGGCCCGGCTGGCTCGCCGCGGGGCAGAGGCGGGACGGCGTGACGGCGGGCGAGACGACCATGCAGCGGTGGCCACCAGATCGGCACGGTGCGCTGCGGCTCAGTAGTGCACGGCACGGAACACCGGCCACCACGCCTACGGCTAACCGGCCACGCCTACGCCTAACCAACCACGGCTTCGCCTTAACAGCCATGGCTTCGCCTAACCGGCCACGGCTTCGCCTAACCAACCACGGCTTCGTCTAACCAGCCACGGCTACGCCTAACTACGCCTAACCGAATCCTATCACACGTTATCGCGTGCCATCACATTCCGTCGCGCCCCATCGCGTCCAATCCGTCCCCGCCGCCCACCCCTGATGTGACACAGCTGGCAGCGCCGCCGGGCTAATCAGGCGCACGTGGCACCGATTTATGTGTGCCAGCACGCGCCGAGCTCGCCCCCACACTTGCGTAATGGCGACGCACACCGGCGGGGAGCACAAAGCGGGCAGGAGCGGTGGCCAAAATAGCGTCCCCGTGCGCCTCACTCCGCGCCACTGGGCGCCCCTCCCAGGTCACCACAGCACAGAGAGCGACCCGTCGATGACCCCCCGGGTACGGAGCGGCCGGAGTTGGAGAGCGACTTGGCGCGATTTCCGACTGTGATTTTCGAGATCGAGAACGAGTTGACAGGGCTGGGAAGCCGCTTCTACCAGTCAGCGCTTCTCAGCGGGTCGCTGGTACCAACGCGTCAGAAAGTGTTTCAAGAGGCTAGTTTTAGTGTCAACACAGTCATCTCAGTATGAGTCAATACTATGCAGCAAGATTTGAGCCGCATGTCATGCCCACTCCCAGGTCCGTTTCCCGTGTACCACACTATGCCCAGGTCCGTTCCCCGTGTACCGCGCCATGCCCAGGTTCGTTCCCCATGTACCACGCCATGCCCTGGCCCGGCCCCGTCCGCTACTCTGTACTGCTGGCTGTCGGCGTCGGTTGGCGGTCGAGCACAGAAAGGCTGGCCAGCAGCGTCAGGGCAAGTCGCGCACCACAGAGTTATTGCGCCCCCAGCCGTCCAAGCCAGCAGCCAAGCGTAATGCCGCCATTTGTCAGCCTATTTAACGCCACAACTATTTGTCACGGCACCAACCAACAGGGACAGGTGTTTGCCGGACGGTGCGAATACATAACTTTTCAGCAGCCCTTGTAATCGCCCACGCTGAACGTGTCGAATTTCGGGGTCTATCCTGAGCAAGGCACGCAAGCCAACACTGTCTCTAAATCGATTCACAGAACTGACGAGCACAGTTGTGCAATATATTTAGGTTTGTGAGAGAGCGCAACTGTCCGTTGATTCACGGTTCATGAGAAAACACAGCTGGGTCAGCAGAGCCTCGTCTGTCAGAGCACGGCGGGAGATGAGTGCTGTGTTGGCACGTTACGGGGATGGAGGCGGGATGGAGACGGGACGGGAACGGAGACGGAGATGGGGACGGAGACGAGACGGAGACGGAGAGCGGGAGACGGAGACGGGAGACGGGAGACGGGAGACGGGAACGGGAGACGGGAGAACGGAGACGGGACGGGAGACGGGACCGGGAGAGGGACGGGAGAGGGACGGGAGACGGGACGGGAGACGGGACGGGAGACGGACGTGGCAGACGGGACGGGAGACGGGACGGGAGACGGGACGGGAGACGGGACGGGAGACGGGAAGACGGGTACGGGAGATCGGGACGGGAGACGGCGACGGGAGACGTGGACGGGAGAACAGCGGACGGGAGAACGGGACGGGAAGAACGGGAACGGGAGAACGGATAGGAAACGGGAGACGGGACGGGAGACGGGGACGTGGAGACGGGACCGGAGACCGGGACGGAGACTGGGACCCGGAGACGGGACGAGAGACGGGACGGAAGACGGGACGGAGACGGGACGGAGACGGGACGGAGACGGGACGGAGACGGGACGGAGACGGGGAGACGAGACGGAGAGATGGGACGGAGGCCGGAGGGACGGACCAAGTCGGCATTAGCCGCCCAGAATACCAATCCCTCGTAGAGTACCGACAGCCGCGATACTCCGATCATTACGAGGCCTAATTGAAATCGCTCCCCCGAGGCCGACGATCTTGAGGGGCTGTGTCCCGGCTGCCGGGGGTGGGGGTGGGGGCGCTGAACACATATTGGATCCAATATGTGTTCGAGGGATGCATGATAGCGCGCATGATTGGGTTGCATGACAGGTGATTGCCTACTCAACTACGGGGACTATCAATAAATGCCAGGCCAGGAAAAAATACTGTGTGTTCTCTTACGGCTCATAAGACACTCACTTATGCCTGCTATAATAAAAAATAATGCAAATGATACCAATACGCGATGTGAGGTGAAATTTCCTATGTGTTTCCCATTTGCTAGTGCGGCAATTTCAAGGCGTCACCCTCGTTACCGACAGTGAGCATACCGGTACATGTCCCTCATTAAACTACATTCAATCGTCCCTGTATGTTTGTCTACCTTGTCTAGAGTCTACAAAGTTCACTTCTCATCTATTCCACGCCCTATCATACAGCAATTTCCACAAATCATCCAATGACAGCCCAATTCAGCCCCACCCACGCCACGCCTCAACTCACTACACAATCCAATCCAGAAACCCTCCACGAATCAACCAAACAACCATTTTCACTGCCCACTCACAGCCATCCCACGGTCACAACTTCAGGGCGGTCATTCTCACATAACCACCATAAACGGCCCCCCTCCCCTGATCCCCACACCTGCCTCCCACCAAAAACTAACACCGCCACTCACGAGCCATCCACATACCCAACACAAGCCACACACAGCGCGCTGGGCACGCGACTCGAGCTCGAGCAGCCGGCGTGTTACAGAATGGCGACGGCGGATCGGCCCATCCCCCACGTGAACCCCTGCAGCCAGCATTCGGGAACGGCTAGGCTAGGAAATAGGTTAAAGACGTTCCAGCCGACTACCATCGACTGTGACAGGAGAGGCTTTGAAGAAAAATAAGAATTTTCAAGCCTATCTAACTATTCGTTCACAGTAGTCGCGGGTCGAGGTTAAAACGATGACAGTGCACTGACAGAGTTATGGCAAGCGAGAGCCACACAGTCAGGCGGTCTGAACCACCGGGCACCCACGATAGCCAGTCCACTATTATTCCTTACCCACTAACTGGCCGCCCACCCTCTCCCCCTGATCCCCACCGCGCTTCACATAAAACAACAACCCGCCACTCACATGCCATCCACATACCCACCCTACGGCACCACCTCCCCTGATTCCCCCACTGCCTCACCACAAAACCAACACCGACCACGTCACACAGCCATTCACACATACCCCACAGCTACGCCACACGCCACGTGCGACCTTTCGTAGGATTCTCCCCGTAAGTTGAAGCGTGATCCACCCTACTCGCCCTTCACACAAAACATAACCGAGAGCGCTCACTCTACGAGCCATTCCACGCACATATGGATCAGCCCCTCCATAAGCGCGTACAGCTCCTCTCCCTGATCCTTCACCGGCGGCCTCCACTAAACAACACACGCCCACGACAACAGTCCATGCGCACATACCATCCATTACAACATGGGACCGACCAGCGGCACGCGATACACATCTTACATCCTCCCTGGTAGGCACCGCCGACGCCCGCCTTGCTTCCGCAAACAGTAAACCGCCGACTACACAGCCATCCACTATACCCACCACTACAGGCCCCTCACCCTCCCCTGATCCCCACCGCCTCCCGAGAGACACACCGCCCACTCACAGCCTCCACATACCCACCACTAACGGCCTCCCACCTCCCCTGATCCCCACCCTGCGGTAGAGAGCCTTTCCACATATATATCAACATCCGCCACTCACAGCCCATCACATAACCACCACTCACGCCCACCTCTCCTGATTCCCCCACCGCCTCCCAAAAAACAACACTGTCCGAAAGGATATTTCCACTCGACGATGCGGATGCAGGCCATTCGGAGCGGGTTCTTGAGGCCGAGGCAGAAGAGCGCGCGCTGAGGCCGGTCCGGCTGCACCTTCAGCGGCCGGCGCGGCGCGCGGCGCGCCGGCTCGCCAGGTTTCTCGCCGTTCTGCATAGTGGTGGCTGCTCCGAGCGCAGACGCCCAGGCTGAGCTCAGTGGCTTGTCTGCCGTACCGCCGCCGCCACCGACCGGCGTGGCGGTACCGCCTCCATGGCCGCCCGGCCCGGCTGTAACAGACGGGGGGAGAAGCGGAGGTCAGTCACAGTGGACACGGTGTGGGCGGGCGGCGGTGGAGGGTTTGAGGGGTACGGTGGTAAGGCGTCAGTATAGGGACAGCAGTGATGATCGGTCAGCACAGGGGCGTCACGAGGAAGCGATCTCTGAGTCGGATGGGACACATGCGAAGAGAGGAGAGCATCAGGGTCAGACGGAGCCACAGTCAAACATGGTCAGATGGAGTCACAGTCAAACATGGTCAGATGAGTCGGTAGGCGAGCTCAGCGGGCCCAATGCCAGGTATGGCTCGAACATGGACACTTCACATTATACTGGCGTATAAATAAACACTGACAACACAGACACACATAAGGAAACCAGTCAGACATATATGGAGTGAGCAAACTTGTAAAGCGAACACTGCCAGCATCCCCACCATCCAGGCACATATCTGAATTACGCATCGCTTAACACTGGACAGACACACGGGCGCACATTACAAACGAAAACAGAACGGGAGCGGGGCAGACACAAGGCGAGGGCGGGGCAGAGACGGGAAAGTGCGGGACGGGGGGGCGACAGCAGCAGCGTGTGTGGGGCGGGGGCGGGGGCGGCGAGGGCGGCGTGGGGTATGAGGGAGGGCGGGCTCTCGGCATGAGAAGCCAATCATTAGAGTTCAGAGGGACAGCTCATCGGACACATACACAGGCACGAGATGGGCGTGCAGGGCCAAGACGGCGGCCGACAACAAACAGTGACGCAGCGATTGTCGCGCGGGGAATAAATACGGTGTACTGAATAACACAGTACAACGTCCACGGTACACAGCACTAACACAGCGCGTCAGCCACACCGACTCTGAGCCGGTACGAGGTGCTCGGAGCGACGAGCACGCACGTCCGAACTCGAGGAGAGTGTCACAGTCGGCGCAAGCTCGTTGGCTAGAATGAGTAAGCACACGATGACACGCGACTAAGCAGTTTGAACTGTGACCAGTGGTAAGGAGGGGAGAGAGTATTGAAGGAAAAGAAGACGTCAGTTTCTAAAAGTATGTTGACAGTGAGGCGTCGACTTAAATAACGAGCAAGTGCCTGACACGAGTTATGGCAAAAGTCGAAGTCACAGTCAGGCTGGGCTGACCCAGAGGCGGGAGTCTACGAAATTGTTTGGTATCCCCATGCATAACGAGTTACGAGTGTTGGATGAGATGGATAGAACGCCAGAAACGCGACGTAAGCTGGAGAGTGCGATGGAGCGTCGTGCTGCAGAGATAGAATCACACGGATTTGTAGTAAATGGGAGCGTGTGATGCACGGTGTCGGTTTTTTCGTCTCCAGGCCTTCAGAACGCTCGCTCTGGAACCAGCCGCTTCATGAGACGACCAGTTCAGATGTACTGATCAGGATAATAGACCAGGTGACCGAGGCGATCAGTAACCTGCGTGAGGATTATCACAGTTGACAGTTACTTAGATTGTCTACAGAATTCAGCGGCCGGACCTGGCAGAACTCGCAAAGGAGGCGGGGCAGCTATCAGTTCCCACGTCATAGCTGCGGAGTGGCCTCCGGTTATAATGTTATGCTAATTTTGTTGACAGAAGTTCTCAGCAAAACACAATGGAGCGGCTCGAGAGCTCTCACGAGGGACTCAGCAGGAGCGCGAGGAGCACACACTCGCTGCACATCGAGTGATACGATGGGATCGTTGCTACTGCACAGCCGGGAAGGTATCGGAACCTCTGGCGTCCTTCCGGTCATATATTCACGTTATACCCCAGCGGGCAGCTTCTCTTGGGAGACCTGAGATCTAGAAACTCTCATACACTGCCACGGTTCGCGGTGAAATCAGCATGGGCGCACGCTCTTTCCACTGAGTGATGCTAAGTTTGCAAAAAGAAGTCGTATGCAGCTGGCAAGTTATGCGTAAGCTAGATCTCGAGTTCCGCGCGGACAGCCGCGAGCACTCACCGCCGCGGCTCACGACGCGGTCAGGCTGGGACTCGAGCGCGCTGCCGATGGTCTCACTCAGCTTAACTCAGCCCTAGCCGACTCAGCTCAACTCAGCCCTGCCCGACTCAGCTCAACTCAGCCCTGGCCGGCCCAGCTCAACTCAGCCCTGCCCGGCTCAGCTCAACTCAGCTCAACTCAGTCCTGGCCGTCTCAGCTGAACTCAGTCCTGCCCGGCTCAGCTCAACTCAGCCCTGCCCGGCTCAGCTCAACTCAGCCCTGCCCGGCTCAGCTTAACTCAGCCCTGGCCGGCTCAGCTCAACTTAGCCCTGCCCGGCTCAGCGCGGCTCTGCCAGCTCTCACATATTGCCTGGCGCCGCTGATGCCGCGTCTGTTAGCAAACACAATCGGCCGGCTGCGACACGTATCTGCAGCGGCCCGGCGCGTCCCAGCCGGGGACACGCAACACAGGCAGGCTGGACTGTCCTGCTGTCGTCCTGTCCGTGCAGCCAAGGACGACGGAACCGAGAGCTACGTTCTGCCAGCGGCCGGGCGCGTCCAGCCGGGACACGCAACACAGCAGGCTGGCTGTCTGCTGTGTCTGTCCTCAGCCAAGGACCGATCGGACGAGAGCTACGTATCTGCCAGCGGCCCGGCGCGTCCCGCGGGACACCAACACAAGGCAGCCGCTGGACTGTCCTGCCGTGTCCTGTCCGTCAGCCATAGGACCGTACGACCGAGGCGTACGTATCTGCAGCGGCCCGGCGCGTCCCAGCCGGGAATCGCACACAGGCAGGCTGGACCTGTCCCTGCTGTGTCTGTCACGTCAGCGCAAGGACCGACGGACCGAGAGGTACGTATCGCAGCGGCCCGCACGGTCCCAGTACGGGACACGCAAACACAGGCAGCCCGCTGGACTGTCCCGCCGTGTCGTCCGTCAGCCAAGGACCGACGGACCGAGACTACGTATCTGCAGCGGCCGCGCGCGCGTCCCAGCCGGGGACACGCACACAGGCGGCTGGACTGTCTGCTGTGTCTGTCCGTCAGCCAAGGACCGACGGACGAGAGCTACGTATCGCAGGCCGGGCGCGTCCCAGCCGGGACACGCAACACAGGCAGCGCTGGACTGTCCTGCTGTGTCCTGTCCGTCAGAAAGAACGACGGATCGAAGAGCTGCTGTACCTGCCGCCTGAGTCTGACAACGCTAGTAAGCGGGATGACTGACCGATATGGTGCCTCGCCACCGGGGCCCGGCGGACAGCGGGCGGGGTCTTGTCGCGGACGCTTGGCGAAAGGTAGCCTGTTGCTCTGTCGTTGCAGCACTCAGAAGAGTGAGCATCGGGCCCGACCGAACCGACTGGACTGCGGAGAAGTCATTCGCGGCGAGAGAGCCGTGGTTCTCGGGAAAAGGCTGGAAGAGAGGAAGGGGGTTTAGTCCACTGGGGGGTTGGTGGAGGGCTAGAGGTCAGGGAGAGTTATAGGAGAGTCAGGGAGAGATAGGAGAGGTCAGGGAGAGGATAGGAGAGGTCAGGAAGAGGATAGGAGAGGTCACGGTGGGGACATGAGGAGCGATCAGGAGATGGCAGGACACTACAGGAAAAAGGGGACATAAGGAGGGGATAGGATACAACAGGAGAGCAGCTGCCCCCCAAGAGAGCCACCAGTAACGTCTCTGCCAAGTGCCGGTGCCGCATTCACAGTGCACATAGCAGCCACATGTCCCGGTAAGCTGTCAGAGGCTGGGGCAGGCCCACCCTCAATGTGATCGATAGCCACAAATTATGGATTTGGTGAAATTGTTTGTATGAACGCACAAGTTTGACAGCATCGCACACATCAATTAAACGCCAAACTTGCACCGGTTACAGCGCAGGAGTTTGTTATTTGTTGAAGGGAATAGGTCACCTCGAAAGTTGTCTTGAAATTTGACATTACGGGGTATTTTGAGGTGAAAAATAAATATGACATTTCTTCGGACGATATATGGATATCCGTTGAAAAATGAGCATGTTCCTCTTTTCTCCTTCATGGCCTAAATACAAACTTCATGGAAATGAAGGGCGTCAGGAAAACCTAACGGTATATATTTTTATCATGAATAACGAAATATGAAACAAAACATGACATATTCAACTAAATAACGCTTGTCGAGGACACATGTATTTCGTTCAGAAATAAGGTAGTGAAGACAGTTAATGGTGGTGGTTTACATTTGGGCCGATCGCTGAGATCATTTGGCGCCCGCAGCCACGGAGATGAGCCCCCGAAATACACATCCAACACACCCCAGTAAATAAACAAATATAGATATAGGTGGGGAGGTGCACATTTCCGACAACCGTTCCCGAGGGGATGGGAGATAGACTAAGCTATACACCTGCGCCACGCCACACCGCAAGGTTATGTGCCGGTGGGGCCGGGATGGAGGGGGGGGCGAGGTCAGGTGGACTCACTACCGGTCGACCCCAGCGGCGCAGGTGACAACTGGAAACTAGCATTGGGGTCGCCGTGCTGCCGTCCTGCACACTGCACAGCAATGCCTTCCCTTATTTCCTTTTGGCTGATGTTGGCCGGTCCCCCGCCAGTTATTTCCTTTTCACAGCCATCCTCCCTTGCTGCAAGAAACAACCGGTCGGGTTCGCGACGAATAAAAAAATGACACCTCTCCACTGTAGCATCGCGTTGTTGTATCCACGGCTACCCTTCTCAGACTGACGTCTCCTGCCATGCGCGTCAGTCCCCCCCCCACCCCCTCCCCGCCCGTCCCGTCTCTGCCTGGCGTCCCTCTCCCCTCGCCCATATCTCCAATGTGTGCTAATCCTTCCGCCTCGGCCCCCCCAACGTATCTTAGCCGCTGGCGCCGCTAAGGTTCCAAAAACGTGCATCATAAATAAGGCACTTTCCACCTCATACTCAGTCAAAAACAATAAAGCTAACCGAATTTCTGAGAATCATATCCCCGACAGCTTCGGTAAATAAATACTCCCGTGAGCGTTTTTCAATGCGCGAACGCAATGCTCCTGACTTATGCGAGTGCTGTCGTGTTTTCTGCCACTGCTGGGGAGCGATTGGCGGCGGTTGGCGGTTAGGTCCGGCGGGTCCACTCGGCACTGCGACAGAGCAGGGAGTGCAGAACCGTGTCACCCACCGCCCCGCCGGCAGCCGGATTTAGACCGGAAGCCAGCGCCGTGCCGGCCTGCCGTGCAGCCCAGCCACCGGCTGTGCTCCCTCAGTACAGACGGCACGCACAGTACTGTCCGGTACTGTCCGGACGGCTCTGACCCTACCGGCACTGCCCGGCACCGGCCACAGACAGCGGCCACGCAACACACCACGCTGCCCATCGTGTGACATCCTCAGACCACATCCTCACGCAGACATCCTCACGCACGCACGCACGCACGCACGCACAGAAAATATAAACACAACAGGCGCCGGCGGTAAAGCATCGTCTGTTCGCGACATGGTATTTGCATTTGCATTCCGGTCGCATAACGTTGCGAGGAGATTATGGCACCGGAAGCATTCCACGCTTGAGCGTTTTAAATAGAGAAAGAGGATACTTCGTTGGTATACTATGGTATCACTTCCAACCGTTCCGCAATGAAAGCAGCGACGAAGGCGCGAAGAACGAAGCAGGTGGAAGTGTCTTTAGCTTGCACAGCTGAATGTACTGCATACCCAAACCGGATAGAGGGGTCGATGTACCTTGATTCCAAGGCCGGTGCCAAAGGGGGGACGCGTCCCTCAACATTTTAGGATTTTAATCGCCTATGGAAGTTGCATGGCAAGAATCGACTTCAAAATGCATCCGTCCCCCCCCTACTTTCGGAAGGTGGCGCCGCTCTTGCTTGATTCTATACATTTTATAGCAGTGGTTCTCAAACAGTAAGTAATTACTCCATTTGGGGCAATAGAGTCTTCGAGCGCGATGATCACGATTAAGCCGTTTGAGAAATTACAGCTGATTGATTTGATGATGGCGCCCAGTGCACATACCTACATCTGACCCAGTTTCTGTTTCACTGTGACCACATTAAGAGCATGAAAACAAGTTAATGACAAACAATACTCAGTTTTGTATTGTAGTTTACATGTTGGTAAACGCGCTGGGAGCCAATGCTTTCTACTAAGAGCAGCAGTAGGTATCCACTAGCCATGCCTACGTATAAACCTGCCCCTAGATGGCACTAGTAATGACCGCCTGAAGTTATGCTGTACCGCATAGCTTGAAGACGAGATCTGCGGTCTGTGCCTTGTGCAATGAAGAGGGGGTAACAAGTCATTCTGGCATAGGCGTGGGAGCCGGGAGGCAAGGGGGCAACTGCCCCAACATTTTCAGATTTTAACATAACGCCTATGGACGTTGCATGGCAAGAATCGACATAAAAAATATTTTGCCCCTCCCAACTTCAAATGAGTTGCTACGCCCCTGCAATCTGGTTATCAAAAGGGAGTTCGGTAACCATACCCTAAGACGCTGAGACACTGAACCATAACCATAAGACGCTGAGGGGTGAGGACCATTGTTTTATCATTTCTATTATTTCAGAGAGGAGCACATCAAACGTAAAGGTGACCACTGACCACGCACTCCAAATTGAGTCGATTTTTCGGCCATTATTTCACGCTAAGTGGCTGAGCTTGAGAATTAACAGCACTTGTGATACACACATTCCTCAACTGGCAACCGCGTGAAAAACAACCGTTTGTAACACAATACAGTATGTTTTAGCGAGAACTAGGATACCTGCATCGGTTATATCACAACCACGCCCGTACAAAGGCGTAGCTGGCCCAATTGAGACAACGATCCCCAGGTGCCAGTGCCAAGAGCGACACCGGTTCTGAGACCAGTAACCACACTTGTATGAGTCAGACATCAGCCATCCTGCAGACAGACAGACAGGCGAGCGGGGGCGGGCGTCAATGACCCACCGCACATAAGGATAAATCGGTATTATGGGTGGCCATAAGTGTCATATTTCACTTTCACCATTATAACAGCTTTTGAACATACAAATATGCTTAGTAAAATGTTCCAAATTAGGCTAGAAACATTTAAAAAATAGTACATGGAATAGGGAAAGACTCGGTTACAGGCGCCTGCAAACAGTGTGCTTCGATCCGTGGTTTCGGTAGGGGACATTTTTCTCTTGAAAATAGGTCGATATTAAATGTCCTATTACTCACCACAGAGGATGTTTGTATTCCGAGAAATCTGCACTTCTGTGAAAGGGTTATGGTTCTGACAACTGTTTGGTCTGATACTTAAAATTAAAAGTTGTTGTTTTTCTTAACATTTACAACATGTTTTTATCATGCATGTATTATAAGTTGATCGGTCAACGGTATCAATCTAGATATAAAAGGTCAGCAGAAAAAATTGCACCACAATGCACCAATAGTGACCCTCCTAAGTTATTCCTCATTACCTATGCTTCAAGTTTTGATATATATTTAGTTTGACTTTCCACTCCAAACATGCGACGGGGGCTCCAGGAAAGGTTTTTATCTCAGTTTGTACCTCATTTTGGCTTTCAAAATGGGCAAATGGGCCAAATTTAGACATTTCAACAAAGTGAAGAACCACCACTCATTCGACGATGCACTTTATGTTTCAAAATTGGTTTATTGGGAATTTTATACGTGGGGCCCCAAAGTGTGGGTACTAAGGATTATTAAGCTTTTTGTCGCCATTGGAGGAGAGGGGAAGTATCACCCCGAAAGTATCAAAAAATGAAAAACTCATCGGGATTTTTCGCTCCCTATGCATTGCTAAACGTTTTAAAAACGCCTTTACTTAGTTAAAAAAGTTGCGTAAGATGGGCTGCGTAGATGTAGCTAAAATCGATTTTTCCGCATATGATGGTGGAAAACTTCCGAGTCTCTTATTACTTCCTAAACAGAGGGCGGCTCTTAGGACCAGATTTTGGTACGCTTTTTCGGCGACATTAGCAATAACACGAAGATGCGTTTCTTGATGGCTTCTCTCTAAGCTGCATTAAGTATGAAAGGGGTTGCAAATGTTTCATTTTGATTGAATCAAGTTCCAAATGAGTTGTTTTCTATTGAAATACCATTATACTATTGGCACGGCAGGAGCGGTTTTCAGGGATTTGAAAAATAGGAAGTTATCCAGGAGTATTGAAACGTTTTGTCTGGCAGTCATTAGAGCGATTTATGGGAGATTTATACTTGAAAATGCCAAGAGATAGAATCTCCTTCCTTTATTTGCATACATTTATGTCATATAGAACTCCAGCGGGGCGTGTTCAGGAACAGAAAAAGGGGTGACTAACATAATGATTACGATATGTCAACGCGATTACGGCCGTATTAAAAAGATATCTGTTACTATATATGCACATATGTTGCAAGGGAAGATTGGAAAATCATTTGTTGCAGTGGCGCGCTCAGGAATCGACAGGGAAGGTGGTCAATATTTATTACAAGAAACTAAGATGCTTGGCGCCCACAATGACTATAATATACTTGCAAGTTTTTAGTGAAACACGCCACCAGCAGGATACTCTCATGAACGATTTATAGGGATAATTGGTGACTTCAAGGCAGTGGTTAATAAGTTGGATAACAGAATTTGCATGATAGTTGCAAGTGAAAAATCACTGTTGACTAGTTAGCACTTAAAGAACGGAAAAAATACTTCCTAGCAAAGGGTCTTACTCCCCAATAATGGAGTTCCTGGGAACACGCCTATGATTAACGGTAAAACATATAAACGGGACTTTATTGTGGCTCAGTAACTTATTTATATTGTTTTTTTTTTGGTATCAACTTGCTATTGGTTAATCAATCGTTTTTATTTGCCCTCCTTTTATTAAAACCTGCACGCCTCATGGGATACAATATGCTTTAATAAAACTGTTTTGATAATGTCACAGTAAAGCACTATTTCAATGTATTCCAGAAATAAACCACAAAAAATTGTTTCAACGATGAAACATTTTTTCACCCCCCGTATAGTGACCTGCAAAATAACGCCTATGAATTTTGACTATTGACTAAAAATACCGGACATGTCAATTCTTCAAATTCAATCTCATATTGATCACCCGTTACTTTGGTTAAAATCGGTCAAAAGGACCTGGCATGCTGTGTTTAATAAAAAATTATCTACTAAAAATTTTGTCGTTTTTGCCCCCTATTCAATATTTTGACAATCAATTTTACATCTGCAACTGCGGCGCAAAACGTTCGAACTTTTTATTAAAATTACCCTATTTATAATACTTTTCAGCACAAAATGCGTATCCATCATTATCTTCAATCTCATTTGTAGGATGTCACGAGCACCATAGGCAAATAATACCTCCACCATTTGTATTACTTCCCAGTGACGCCTCTGATTTTCTGATTACTCTGGTTTATACTCGCGAATAAGATGCACGAGGAAGATGCCTATTGAAGTGTTTTTGCATTTTTCTAGAAATCCTTAACAACCTAAAACCTGACATCACATTTTTACCAGAAAAAATAATTATGGCCACCCAAAAGACCGATTTACCTTATGTCACCGTCCCGCAGGCCGACGCGAACACCCCCCCCCCCCCCCCGGCACCGCGCCACAAGCGGGACATCGATCCGACAGACGGCGCAGCACGTAATAAGGCCGCCGCCGCACTGCACGCGCGCACGTGCAATAGCACAGCGTGCACGACATCACAGCTGATGTTTTCCGGACCGATCAGCGAGGCCGAGTGGGAAATAACAGCGCCGCGCCGCCTCCATTACCCGATGAAGGGTGGCCACATGAGTCTCACTTGGCAGCACGCGACCCAACACGACAGCGCCATTGTGGTCCCCGAACTTGGCACGGCACCCGCACGGCACACTGGTATAACGGGAGGAGTGGATACCATGCGCGCTGTAAATGCTTTACATGTTTCAATTAAGACATAGCGGTTGCGGTTGTAAAGCTTAGTAATATCCCTAAAAATAAACACACCATGAGCCTCATCACCAACCAACTGCCCAACAAGTCCGCCTCGGAAATGAGTCTATGCAAGATAGACGCTAGACGACAACAAGAAGAGAGCGGTCGCACCCTCCTGTCGGCATCACGCACCATCCAGGCACCGGCGTCACTTCTCGGTAGCACGCATCGCACGTCGGTCGGGTCACAGCAGCGCCAGCGCCAGCGGCAGTCAATGGCTATCAACTATCCGGCCGCCCTGTTGCGCCAATCCGAGCCGCCGCATCATGCCGCGCAACACCCGACGCCCGGATCGCAGCAGGCGCAAAAAACAACACCGACTTCCGAGCGCGCCGCTACGTCGGGGCCCGGGCCGGTGACAGACGGAGGTGAAAACAATTACTGGAAACCGACTGCACGATTGCGGAAATCTGCGCAATTAATGATGTGGAGAACAGCGAGCAGAGGGTACTTAAATACTGCAAGCTTCTGACGACCGAACATGCGAGGGTCGACGTACTTTTTATCGAAGGTTTTCGGAAGCCGCATAGGATGGGGGAACAAATGAAACACCTTTAGAGTGCTATGAATTCGGAGATTATCAGCATCGTACGGCGATTATGTGTACGGGCGACATGACAGGCGCAGGCGGTCAACACTGCAGAGTTCCGCTCCTCCCGTTGCGACATCACCAACTGATGACCGGTGAACAGGGCGTAGCGGGTTCTCCGTCTTGTTAGCAAGTCTCGATCAGGCAAAGTATACCGATCGCATAGCAGTGATTGTGATGAAGCCGCTGGACCGTTCTGCATGAACATCGCCGCACTAACCCGCGACACCCGTGGCGGGTGATGGTTTGGAAGGCGTCGGCTGCCAGCACCGTGTCGAGAAGGGGGGGGGGGGGGGTAGCCGTCATTTCTTATATATATACCTGGCAATGGGCCAAATGGGTCATGGCACCACGCAAGCTACTTAGCGATTCACCGAACGACCGAGTGGAATGGGGGGGGGGGAGGTAAATGAGATAATTACCACGGTAATCCAAAGCGCACATAACTTATGTTTCGAGAAGCCCCTGGGCATGAGGGCGCTAATAATAGCTGAGCTAGTGCAGGAATGTGTTTCGCCATAATATGCAAACGGCAGCGATTCCAAGAAGGCATGTCATCGATTAATTAAAAATGTACATACGGGAACGGCGCGTAGTCCTGACTACACCGACTTCCACGAGCATAGTCTACGGTACAGGGAAAAGATGGCCAACTCTGTGCAAACCATCCCACAGCAAACCATCGGTAATAGCATTATGGAAACCGTCCAATCCTCTCGGCAACAGATCGTTCCAGATCCAGGGTAAGTATAACAGCTGGAAATGACAGTAAAAGTAGGAAGCAGTATCATTATGCATGTTGGACAGTTTTTAGCCGTCCGAGACATCTTAGTAATATCCCTAAAAGTAAAACACTATCTATTACTGTATTTCCAAGACACACACTGCGATCCCCCACAGCGCCAGACTCAAGGGGCCCTAAATACTGCCAGACTTATGCGAAGATGAAGACTTAATTTACCACACGCATAGATTCTACCTCAGTAAAATAAGCAGTACGTGGTCTTGTTTCAAAAGTGGTCCAACAGCCCGTAACCACCGGGCGCTTCCGAAATAACTCCTTCGTTTTCCTAAATAACATAAAATTAGCATAGCATCAACACCACTTAGCAGGCGTATAAAATGTCCGGATCATCAAGGCCATGTCTCGGTAACGCGATGCAGGCACAGTGTCACATCGCCTTGATGTGCTATGGCGGTAATTTTCCACTGGCGATACACCCACCGACCGCAGCCAGATCGCAGTCGCCGCTTCACAGACAAATACACCGGGCTGGGGCGGCGGCTATCTCGTTCACGGATGGCACGGTACGTCAGCTCGACTTAGAGACATAAGCAACTCAGCGCTGGATAGCGAGAATCAATCTGGCAAGTCCCACCAGAGATGTAATGCATCCTGCACTTAACTGGTATGGTTTGTTTTGATTCAGTTCACGATTCCGTGTAAGTGAATCAGTCTCTGGTCCGGGTCGCGTCCCATTCCGTTACTCCCCGTTGCCATCCCATCCGTCTCGTCCCGACCAAGCTCCGTCCCATCCCTTGCGTTGCGTCTCGTCCATCCTTCCGTCCCATCCCTATCCCTTTCGACTCACCCACCCCATCCCATTCCCTCTCATCCCGTTCCGTCTCGTTCCCGCTCGTTCCGTCCGGTTCCCGTCTCGTTCCGTCTCGCCGTCTCGTTCCGTCTCGTTCCGTTCCGTCCCGTCTCGTTCCGTTCCGTCCCGTTCCGTTCCGTTTCACCCATGATCCAGTCCTCAGCCATCCCGCTCCCTTTCCGTCCGTCCCGTCTCATTCCGTCCCGTTGCTGGTCCCGTCTCGACCCACACAGACCAGCTGGGCAGGGCGCCGGACGGTCCGGTCGGCCAGTCACGCCGCCGCTCTGCCGGGATTCAATAGTCGATGCGCCGCCGGCCGGCAGATCGATGGCTATCGGCCGTGCACAGTCGTCGTCCGTCGCGGCGGCGGCCGTGGCAGCCGTGCTGGGCGGTGGGTCCGGAGCGGCAGGCGAGCCACAGGTGGCAGCCAGCCTGTCAGCTGCCGTATCCGCCCGGCCCGGCCGGCCAGCACGGCAGGCTGGCCGAAAACCGCAGCATTGAAGCCGCGACAGACGAGCAGAGGCCCGGCCACACGGACAGCTGGCCGAAAACCGCAGCACTGAGCACGGCGACAGACGAGCAGACGTACCAGGTGCTCTGATCAGAGAGGAGACTGCAGGAGGTTCGGCGTTGACTGGAGGGACTACACGAGGTGACGGCGGTACGGAGGAGGGACAGTGACCCGGGCTGCCGGGAGCCACGATAGATCGTTTAAACCCCGGCCCAGCTCACTACTCACCGGAACCAGCCGGCGGCCGGCGGTCAACTCTGCCGTCATTGCATCGACGATGAAGCGTCTGCCTCGCCCTCGGGCGGAGCGTGCCTCGAGAACCGCTATACTTCGCCATAAATGGCCAGAGTGGACTGTGGCCGGAAGGTCGGGAGGCAGACACTGGGCGTTCACCGGCTATTTTCGGACAATATGTCACTGGTACAGCGAGGCCTTGTCAGCGAAAGCTGACGATCCCTGAACGAAATTTGCAGTGACCATAGATTAGGCATTGGGGCAGGCCAATATCAGCTGTTCAGGAAACCACAAGACCTGAGCACAACAGTGGAATTTTACAAAAAGTCGAAATTAGAGGCGAACATAAAAACCGGATCTTGACGCGTTCTTAAACCTCGCTTACCCCGTTCTCACCTTCGCCTGACGGGGAGGGCCTGACAGGCCCCCCCGCTAACCTTCCGAAACAAAGCAAGAAGAAGCACCGCCGTAAAAACCACATTTTTGCCTGTCATCGTAAGGAATCTAATGGTATCATCATTTTTTGTATGCAGTCATCGTGGTGACCTTCCAAGTCAAGTGAATTAACCTAAAATTGACCACGTCCAAAAATAGCGGTTTGGTTCGTCGTCGGTAACTGTTAAAGTTATAAATATAAAATGTTGGTTTAGCGTCAAAAAATGTTGTCGTTGAATTAGCTAATCTGAAAGTATATCGATTTTTATGTCTGGATTAGTTAAATTAACTCCAACAGAACGAAAGTCGTCACCAGAGACGAAAATTGCTATGGGCGATAACATTAAGCCTCGACTCGTCAAGTCCCGGACGTCAGAAACCTCAAATTAGAAAAGTTTAAATTGTAAATAAAACCATGTTTCCATTCTATCTGATTACAAAAAGTAGTAAATTGATCACATCTGACAAAGTTAAAAAATGTTAAATTAAATCATAAATTTATTCACTAAGGAAGCCATCACTCAGATCAAAATTGAGATATTACTTTGAAATTGGTTTGGGTATCGTCCAAACAATCGTTATCTACATATATTCCGGCTTTAATTATCTTAGATTTCGCAATTTTTTTTACTTTTTTTGGGTTCAAAAACAAATAATTTTCCGGTTTACTTTGAGACTACATGACGTCATAATTTTTGTTTTTTTTTTTGTATTTCTTTATATTTGGTACAATATTTACGTTTTTACGAACATGACGTCATCACGACGTCATTATCTTAAAATTATCGAACCAATCATACGAATACGAAATTGTTGTAAAACTCAGCTACTAAATTCAGAAATATGTGCGCCATGCGTAAGAAGTTATTTAGAGACGGGGGGGGCCTGTCAGGCCCCCTCCCCGTAAGGCGAGGGTTAATTTACGAACCTATTTTTAGTGGAAAATACGACGGTTCTAAAATTCGTTTCCGATTCTCACAAAACATTTACGTAAGCTACATTCAATTTGATCCGCAGCCTTCTGTTTAAGGAGATGCAGTTTGTTTGCCACCCAGGCAGCATTCGTGGCGAAATCCATTTTACTGCGGGCCGTAACGCAATTTAGTAGCCCAGACGACTCCATTAAATTACCGACCACTTCCTCCAGACTCGGATTCGCAGAAGGCCCGTGCACCATGAAACGTTAATGCGATTCAAATGAAGAGTCGAATGAGCCATGGAAGCGGCACCGGCGAGGGCGATGGAAGTGAGGTAGCCGGCTGAACCACCTGACACGCTCCCCAATAGCCTACACACGGCACAGCAGCAGCGTAGGTGGCGATTTGGGCCGGAGTCCGCCGCAACTGCGGCGTTTTATTGGGCTTCATTTCGCGGATGGAAAGGTTGGCAGCGGCGGACCCGATGCCCGCCAACCTCGTCAGATAGCAGCTTCGTCACTGCCGCTGGTAAACGGGCTGGTGATAGCTCGCTACAAAGCTGTTATCGCGTAATATCCAGACGTAAGTTATGTCTGCCTGCTGATGGGAAATTTTCTTGGCTGGTCTGCAGCTGAAAAGAGGAGCTTCAGCAGAGATTTGCAAGTGAACAGGTGATGGGAATATGCGGCAGAGAGTAGCGTTAGAATAGAGACTGTGGAATTGCAAGTCGGCAACAGAGGCAGTGGAGAGTAAGCCAACTGACAGATGGTCGGCTCGGGCATTCCGAACACTGATCAACAATCGATATTTTAGCATAAGGTAACTGAAATTCGGTGTACTCGAGTATGCTCGATATCCAAAGTATCTATATAATACTAGATGCTAGTCTGAAAGCAAGCACAATTCACGTGTGCCCGTTGAACCAACCAAATTAATATATAATCGAAAGCATGCTCAAATCAAAAGCACCAATATCCATTTATTGCAAAGGTGCACCCTGGCCTCGCTTTTCTTTCAACATCACAACCGATTCATTGCACAAAGCCACATTCATACTAAATTAAACTACTACCAAATGAAGAAATAAAACGCTTTCGGCGTAGACACACTCTGACGACACGTCCAATTTACTCTTCCGCCAGAGTTAACTCAGTTCTTCACTCAGTGTCCGCTCTGACCGACTGAGCCATCGTCGTGCCGTGGTCAGCTCTCCACCTCGACGAAACATCACTCCCCGGCGGCAGCGCGCAGTAAATTGGCCATGGACGCCGCTCTCGGCCCCGGACATTAATAATTCGGCTGCGCCGGACCGGGCCGCGCCGGACGGCAGTCGCCGGGTAGCCAGGCCGCCTGAGGGATCGGCCGGTCAAGTTAGCGCTGCTTGCCGCTCCGCTCGCAAGGTGTTCGCAGCGCCGCCAATAACAATCCAATCTCGGTCGCGGAACGCCGCAGCTACTGGAGCTGGGTCAGACGCAGAGTGGGAGCTGCTGGAGCGGGGTCAGACGCAGAGTGGGAGCTGCTGGGAGCGGGGTCAAACGCAAGAGTGGAGCTGCTGGAGCGGGTCAGACGCAGAGTGGACTTGCTTGGAGCGGGGTCAAGACGCAGAGTGGAGCTGCTGAGCGGGGGTCAAACGCGAGTTGGAAAAGCTGCTGGAGGGGGTCATGACGCGAGTGGAGAGCAAGTGGAGCGGGTCAGGCGCATGGGTGGATGCTGCTGGATAGCGGGGTCAGAACGCAGAGTGGAGCTGCTGGAGCGGGGTCAGACGCAGAGTGGAGCTGCTGGAGCGGGGTCAGGCGCAGGTCGGAGATGCTGGAGCGGGGTCAGACGCAGAGTGGAGCTGCTGGAGCGGGGTCAGACGCAGAGTGGAGCTGCTGGAGCGGGTCAGACGCAGTAGGTGGAGCGCTGCTGGAGTCGGGGCAGGCGCAGAAGTGGGAAGCGTTGCTGGAGCGGGTCCAGACGCAAAGAGGCGATGCCTGCCTGGAGCCGGGGTCAGATCGCAGGAGTGGAGCTGCTGGAGGCGGGTCAGACGCAGAAGTGGAGCTGCTAGGAGCGGGGTCAGGCCCGCCAGAGTGGAGCTGCTGGAAGCGGGTCAGACGCAAGAGTGGAAGCTGCTGGAGCGGGGTCAGGCGCAGAAGTGGAAAGCTGTTGGAGCGGGTTCAGACGCAGAGTGGAGCTGCTGGAGCGGGCAGGCGCAAGAAGGTGGAAGTGCTGCTGGAGCGGGGTCAGACGCAGAGTGGAGCTGCTGGAGCGGGGTCAGGCGCAGAGTGGAGCTGCTGGAAGCGGGTCAGGGCGCAGAGTGAGCTGCTGGAGCGGGTAAGACGCAGAGTGGGAGCTGCTGGATGCGTGGGTCAGACGCAAGAGTGGAGCTGCTGGAGCGGGGTCAGACGCAGAGTGCGAGGCATGCCCTGGAGCGGGGTCGACGCAGAGTGGAGCTGCGGAGCGGGGTCCAGACGCAGGTGGAGCTGCTGGAGCTGGGTCAGACGCAGAGTGGAGCTGCTGAGCGGGTGTAGGCGGCAGAGTGGCGCTCTGGAGCGGGTCAGACGCAGAGTGGAGCTGCTGGAGCGGGGTCAGACGCAGAGTGGAGCTGCTGGAGCGGGGTCAGGCGCAGAGTGGAGCTGCTGGAGCGGGGTCAGACACAGCGGAACGTGCCGGGCCGGCCACCGAGGGGCACTGACACTTCGGCAGGCTCGGAAACATCGACACACCTTGCCTCAAATCATCAAAAATATGTCGGCTCAAGCAACAATATAAACAATACTAAAGCCACGAAGGACTTCATATAATCACAGTAGTCTGAATGTTCGTCGATATCGCGTTCAGCGCATTATTTTGCATGGCACGTTGCTGGCCCACCTTTAAGTTAACTTCCTCATTATGCACACTGGGTCTGACTTCAGACCAAGTATAACCCAACACAATCCCTGAAGTCATTATATGTTACAGCTCTGCACTGCAACCCCTTCCCGTTTTTCACAGGCTGCAGACCAAATGACTGACAGCTGCGATAAAACGGGTCAGATCGGTTGGTCGGTCGCCTTCCGCTCACTACAAACAGGTCGGTCGTGCTGCTGGGCTGCTAGGGCGCTCTCTATAAACAGATTGCGTCCGGTCTGTATCATCTGACTCAGCAGGGTCGGCAGCAGCACTGCCTGCCCTGCCTGGCAGCAGATCAGGACAGCGACACGGAGAGGGCCGGTCGGCAGCCGCGTCATCCCTCCGGCCGGCAGCCTGGTCATCCCTCCGGCCGGCAGCCCTCCCTCCGTCCGGCAGCCCTCCCTCCGGCCGGCAGCCGCGCCGTCCCTCCGGCCGGCAGCCTGGTCATCCCTCCCTCCGGCCGGCAGCCTGGTCATCCCTCCGGCCGCAGAAACAGGTGGCCACCGCTGTCCGACACGCCTGCCCGCCGCCCGTGCCCGACACATCCACCGCACGGACTCGTGACATCGCCACCCATAGCCCGTGCCCGACACATCCACCGCACGGACTCGTGACATCGCCACCCATAGCCCGTGCCCGACTCATCCACCGCACGGACTCGGTAACATCGCCACCCATAGCCCGTGCCCGACACATCCACCGCACGGACTCGTGACATCGCCACCCATCGCGTCGCGGCCCGGCCAATAGACATGCTTCATTAGCTGGTGTCGTCAACAGGACTTGGCCGACACATCCACCGCACGGACTCGTGACATCGCCACCCATAGCCCGTGCCCGACACATCCACCGCACGGACTCGTAACAACGCCATCCATCGCGTCGCAGCCCGGCCAATAGGTATGCTTCATTAGCTGGTGTCGTCAAGAGGACTTGGCCACGTCATGTCCACTAGAGCTGCCACTTTTCAGCCTACAGGCCCACAGGTCCTGGGGATTTGGAAAACTTAAGACCTGTACAAGTCGAATACAAATACGCAGGGATTAATCAATGTTCCCTCAAAAATGTAAATTGGTCGAGGGTCTCTTAGGATTTGAGAGTCTCAATCATGCATGTACGCAAGATACAGTCAATAAGTACAGCAGTGCGGGCTGTGAAATTGTGGGAACTCAAGGTGACGCAGCTCTAAGGCATCAGTATCCTTGTCACGCATCTTGACACATAAATACCAGAAACACAGTGTCAGCACCAAAAAGGCGACCGATGATGTGTCCAGCCCGCACAGCAACACACATGATCCAACGCTCGCTGGACAGTACCGCTGGCATTGTTTATCGTCTGTTATCGTCGGGTAGCAAGAACCCGAACAAAAACGTGCCCAGCGAGCCGCAAGGCTGCCTTTCGCTGTCCCATATCGGCAGATAGCAGGCGGCACGAGGCTGCGGGCCGGGCCTGCAGTCTGGACAGCGGCTGGACTACCGACAGGGGCGCAGCAAGGTCAATCGACGACTCGGGAGTCGGGGCCGAAAAGATACGGCGAAACCGGACGGTGGCTGTGGGCGATAATGTCCAACACCAGGCATCTGGGATGCGTGCTCCGTGCTGTGCATCAACAATCCCATTAGAGAGAGAGAGGGAGATCAATAATATGCACGGGAGAAGGGACAGGGGTGTGTGGCTAATTCGCTGACCATCGTCGCCCCTGGAGCCAGATGATGATTGTTGTTTATGGGCGCTGCAACAGCAGACCCGGCAGCAAGGTCGGTGCTTGTCAAGCAGCTCAGACGGTGTTCACGAGATATGCAATTGTGCACAGTGTGACCGTGCATAGAGATAGAAAATGCTCAAGTCTCTTGAAAACCACCGTGCTGACTGAAATAGACACAGCCTGAACACCACCGTACTGACCGATACGCACCCGCCGCTTGAGACCAGCAAACACAGCTGGCGGTAACGCGGCTGCAGTGGTGGCCTGCCGGCCACTGTCAGCCAGCCGTGTTGCAATCGTCTCCGTCCGTCCGTCCCTCGTCACTGACTGTGGTAGTGTGGTACTGTCCAGCCCACCGGCCGTCCCGCTCAGCAGCTATCGTCAGTCGGCCGAACCAGACAGGAGGACTGACGGTCAATCGGCTGGCCAGCACGTTCAGCAGCTATCGTCAGCTGGCCAGCCAGGCAGGAGGAATGACGGTCAATCGGCTGGCCAGCGCACCAGCCGGCACGTTCAGCAGCTATCGTCAGCTCGGCCAACCAGACAGGAGGAATGACAGTCAACTCAGGCTGGCCAGCACGTTCAGCAGCTATCACCAGCCGGCCAACCAGGCAGGAGGAATGACGGTCAATCGGCTGGCTAGTGCACCAGCCGGCACGTTCAGCAGCTATCGTCAGCTGGCCAACCAGGCAGGAGGACTGCCAACTCAGGCCTAGGACTACCAGGACTGTCTGCCCAGACCAGCCCAACTCTGCTATAGCTCGCCCGTCCAGCCCGGCTTGTTGACCGCTTCGAAGCGACGCGCGGGTCCGATTGGAGGCCCGATAGCTGGAACCGGTCCCGGCCAGGACAGTGCCCGGTAACAGAGCCTGACCTGCCCACGTCTGAGTTGGAGTGGTGGACGGTACCGGTCACGGTCAGCATAGCGAGCCCAGCCCGAGCCACCAGAGAAGACGACTCCCGAACGACGAGAGAAGGCATCGTGTGTGACAAGCGGTAGTCAGCGGCGGCTGTTATGACCGGCTATAGCCGCGCCCGGACGGTTTGAGGAGAAACGTACAGGTCGAGGGTGCTCGACAGTGAGGTATGGTGGTAATGCGTCTAATGACAGCCCCAATATATCACACCCTGGACGTGTCGGCACGCCAAGGATAAAATACAATACAGAAGTACGGCTTGGCAACACAGGATGGCTAGCCATTAAAGT
The DNA here is from genome assembly GCA_014673585.1 of Semibalanus balanoides. Taxonomy (NCBI): domain Eukaryota; kingdom Metazoa; phylum Arthropoda; class Thecostraca; order Balanomorpha; family Balanidae; genus Semibalanus; species Semibalanus balanoides. The sequence continues at coordinate 225,000 of VOPJ01005907.1, forward strand.
CATCTCCTTAGAAGATAGGCCACATGATAATTGACATCACCGTCAAATAGTTAACTTTCGACCCGCCCAAATAGCATATCACCTAAACCTGCTGTGACTACGAGTGCATAATGCATAGTACAGTCGGTACGCTGGCCATCTGATGAAGGGAGCGGAGCAGCTCGGTGAATACAGGCACCACTGTGACCCGACCGACTCCGCACCGCTGCTGGCTGCGCGCTACCGCCCGCCGCCGGCCGGATGGCACGAGCGCCATCCGTCTGCAAAACGTCAGTCAGCGTCCACCCGTCCACAGTCCAGAGTGAGTTCCTGCACCTGAGTTGCTGAGTTCGAGGTGAGCGACGACTGGCCAGTGCTACGAACACGCCCGTCAAGTCCGAAGACGAACAACACCATCGCCATCATATCGAATCTCACCAGTACGGACGGCATACCGTCCGCTCGCTCTGGCTGTCCCGGGTGGCGCACTGGCTGTCCCGGGCACGCTCTGGCTGTCCCAGGCTCGCTCTGGCTGGCCCAGGCTCGCTCTGGCTGTCCCAGGCTCGCTCTGGCTAACCCAGGCACGCTCTGGCTGTACCAGACTCGCTCTTACTGGCCCGGCTAGCTCTGCTGTTCCCAGGCTCGCTACTGGCTGTCCCAGCTCCTCGGCATGTCCCGGCTCCTCTGGCTGTCCAGGCTCGCTTCTGGTAACCCAGCACGCTTGGCTGCTACCAGACTCGCTCCTACTGCCCGCTCGCGTCTGGTTCCCGGGCTCGCTCTGCTGCCCTGACGCCACTGTCTCCTCACTGACCGTCGTGTCCGCTCTGTTGTTCCAGGTCTTAGTGTTACCGCCGACAACATCAGGCTTATGTTTTCCCGGTTGGACACCGGCGCTGAGTTCCGCCAGCGAGCATTTATCAGTGCGTTTGCGTCACCACACACCACAACACAAACACACAGGCCGACCGACGACAGACGACCCACGGCAAGACGGACGACCCACGGAAGGACAAACGGACCCAGCGGACAAGGACAGACACCACGAAGGACAAAACGACCCACGGAAGGACAGACGACCCACGAAGGTACGGCAGACCCACGGAAGACAGACGGACCAACGGCGTAAGGACAGACGGACCCACGAAGAGAGATCCCACCGAAGGACAGACGACCACGAAAGGACACTAACGGACCACACGGAAGGACAGACTGACCCACGGAAGGACAAACGGGACCCCACGGAAGGACCAGACGCGACCCACGGGAAGACGGGCAGACCCACGAATCAGACGGACAACGAAGGGACAGACGGACCCACGGCCAAGACAGACGAACCCACGAAGACAGACGACCCACGGAAGGACGGGCGGACCCACGGAAGGACAGACGGACCCACGGAAGGACAGACGGACCCACGGAAGGACAGGAAGGATGTTCGGCCGGAGACGGTGACGGAGCTGTCGGGAGCTGTCGGGAGCTGTCGGGATCTGTCAGGAGACGGCGGGAGCTGTCGGGAGCCGGCGGGAGGCGGTGCGGATGGTCAGCCACCCGAGATTCTCCAGCGCTCATCGCTGCTCAACAAATCCTCTGGAATTTGTAGGAGTGGAACCGGCGTCCGCTGACGACGCTAAGACGCCCAGCAAGAACTACGCCCGCAAAGTTCACCGGGTTCGCCGATTCCACCGCGGTATGCCTCTCTGTGTATACATCTACATCACATCGAGACTCGCGCCGGGACACGACGAAACTTCGCCGACTGTGCGCACATGACGACACAGCCGCGACTGTTACTGAGCTGATAACTGTCGGCGACCACCACTACACCCCCCCCCCCACTGCCCACTGCCACCACTCCCCCCCCCCCCCATACCACCCGCCGGCCGCCCGCCCCGCCATCCCATCGCCTCCCGTCTGCTGCCCCCCATCGCCCCGCTGCATGTATCTGCACCACCAGCAGCAGCAGCAGCAGCAGCAGCAGCAGCAGCAGCTGACTGTGGAGCTGTACCGAGCCGTCACAATGCATCACCCGGGCGGCCTATCAGCCGACGCCAGTCCTCTCAGCAACGCCATTCGCAGCTCATACAATAAGGAGCGTGGCATGCGCGCCGTGACACACAGATTTATGGTCATTAGTCTGCCGTTCTCAGTCATATCTTGGCAGTTATGAATAAGAACGAGGCATCCACGGACAAAACAGCTATATCGACGTGTGTGCCTAGCTCAGTGTTTTCCGCGATGTCGCATGGGACCGGGTTAAATGTGACGACAGAGGTGGAAGTGTTCGCTTTTAGCTTCATTGTGCTACACTACCGTTAAAATCAGACAAAACACGAACAAATGACGAGCTATTCGGTTCCGCTGACAGTAGCCCGGCGAGCTGGCAGCGCGTCACATGAGAGCACAATGACGATGCGGTGATGGTGCAGTGACGATGCGGTGATGGTGCAGTGACGATGCGGTGATGGTGCAGTGACATCAAACGTGATGCGGTGACGATCAGTGACATGCAGTGGACGTGCGTTGACGATCAGTGACGGCGGTATTGATGCAGTGACGTGCAGTGACGCCGGATTCCCACAGCCCTGCCGGTCACGACACGGCGACCTTGATGCCAATGACTAGTGAGACGGAGAGCAGCTTCCTCTCTACTACAGCGCGCAGTGACCAGACAGGCGGCTAGGGTAGAGAGGGAGCGGGGGAAGGCCATCAGCACACCGTTCACGCATGCGATGGACCTGGTGCGAGGCCCGGCACATGGGTAATTACCCCAACACCTGTGGCGCTCACACACACTCGCACAGGCTCGCCACGCAGCCCATGCGGAGCTCAGGAGCCATATGGGACAACACTTGCGCCAAAGTGTAAGCACATGCGTGCGTCGAATGAGGACAGATGATATGTCAGGGGTCACTAAATGTCCGAAATAGCTCGTCGACATGCACGGTGTTGTATAATATGGAGTTTGTTTCGGGGTGAACTGGCGGGTGGCACTTCAATTATGCGCCATATACCTACCACGTGTGACCTGAGACTGTCATACATGCTCAGAAGAATATCAATTTAAGTATACTTACGCACATCGCGCGCAGTAATACCTAATACCTATACTACAACTACACTACAGAGAATGTAAAAAAGGGCAAAAGTAGGCAACCAGCCACTAGTCCAGCCACAAATCAGGTGAGCCGTCGTGAGATTCGGAGAAGACACAGGCCGGGAGCGGAGATCGGGCGGCCACCGGTGCGTCCGACACCGCTGATGACACGCATCTCAGCGTCTGCAGCGGCCGAGCCAGCAGGACTCCCTTCTCTGCAGGACTCAGCAGGACTCCCTTCTCTGCAGGACTCAGCAGGACTCCCTTCTCTCCACCGTCCGCCGGGGTGACGGCAGGCGGAGCCGGAGTGACGCAAGATCGATATGACTGACCGGCTGTCGGTCGGTCGGTCGGAGCCGGTCCAACGACCGGGGGAGTGACGCAAGCGAAACACTCTGCCGGGCCCGTGACCAGGCTAGTGCATTGGATCTGACCCGAGCGCTCATCCTCGGGGCGGATTCCTCGGAGCGGACTCCTCGGAGCGAACTCCTCAGAGCGGACTCCTCGGAGCGGACTCATCGGAGCGGAATCCTCGGAGCGGACTCCTCGGAGCGGACTCCTCCGGAGCGGACTCCTCCGAGCGGACTCCTCCGAGCGGACTCCTCGGGGCGGACTCCTCGGGGTGTGGATAGGAGGGAGGGATGGAGAAAGAGGGAGTGAGTCAAAGTACGGCGGAGTCAGTCGCAAACCACTGGGACAGTCGCCAGCGGGATCGTAACGTGGTGCGCAGCTGCAGGGGAGGATGTAGATGTACGACAAGAGCTCAGATATATTACAATTCACGGAAGTGTTCTATGTTTCATTTTGAAGCGTATACCCAACCATGTGGGAATTGCACACTATACTTCACCCAGACATCGTCCACAAGTGGGTTGCATTGGTCCGTGGATGATGTGCGCAGGAAATTACGCGAAATAATAGCAATGACGGAGGCCTCCTCCTCTCGTGAGAAGCGACACCTAATTGGTGTCATGGGGTTTTGCCATGCAGCTGGGCTCGGTGATCACTGTTTATCGCTCCTCTAAGTGTCCGTGGAAAACGACACCGACACAAACATGGGGACGGCCTGGCTGATGTACAAGTACAATTTACATACATACGTTGCGTCACAGCATGCGACTATTTTTCGTATATATCATCTAACCGGCTGTTTCCTCCCGCGTTCGCCGTTAGCTCAATGTTTAATGATACCACACAGCTATAATCGGATGCCTCAATAACTGAAGGACTGGTCGGCACGCAATCTGCCCACGCAGCTCTCGCAGCTGAGTCTCTGATATCCCACTTCTGAGCGACAGATAACCGGCCTCAGGCTAAATCGGACGACGCAAAAACTCGGTCTTGTGAGCCGTCGTAAGATCGATGCGAGCTGCGGGCACAAACGACCAAAGTTTGATGTTGAGCAATGATGGAGTGGCTGACGTAGCGGTCGTCAACTCCGTGACGCTCGAGGGACGAAGATGACGCACACCAGAGGCGCGAGATGATGAAAACGTACCACAAGTCATCAGCAGGTTTAAAGTTCATGTTATGAAAAACACACTTCAGATATTTTGTGAATGTTCAGGTATTCGTTTGTTGGGAACAATCTGCATAGCAAAATGGTTCACATGAAGTAAGGTGTTTTAGCATCTTCTTTGCGACTTCGTGACATTACCATAACAGTTTAAAATTTCAGTAGTTTATCATTTCCACTTCTGTCTAGCACCAGCACCAGCACAGCACCAGCAGCGGCAACGACTGTGACCACGTTGTTGCTATGGCGTTTTCATCTGGGAATTGGGACCACTTACCCAATCCAAGAGCCGCAGGAATGCTTACCGCATCGTGACACGCATAGCCCCATTACCCCACAAGGTCACTTCCGGGGTCAATAGCGAGGTCACGCCATCTCCCACAGCCGTCCCAGCAGGAAGGCCTAACGCAGCCGTGGGTGTTGCCTGCACCATCCGATACATGCATTTGGGAAATGGGAGCTACACGTTTTGGTCCGGTGATAGGACGAGGAGCAGACCAGTGGCCAGCACAGCCATTTGGAAAATTCGACTATTTAGGGAAATACTCCCGGGATTATGTAGATCGGATCGAGGAACTGTCAAACAGAGTGCGCGTTATCGCTTCGTAGCGGTCATACTTTTCCCCAAGATCTCCATAGTTTTACAAGGTCGCTTGCAACGAGATCAAAACATCGATGCAATCAGGGGCGGATCCAAGGAGGTCAAAGAGGCCATGCCCCCTCCCCCGAAGATCCTGAAACTATGATTCCCCAAAAAACGGTCCGACAAGCGGTCGGCCTCTGCAAAATTATCGTAAAAACTGCCTTGCAGCAGTCAAAATCCAGCTATCCACAGTCAAAAACGGCAAAATGTCGCGCCGCTTCGTGGCATGACACAAGTTTCGCAATTGCTTATACAAATTTGGGAAACAGGAAAATGAATTGCATTAAGACTTTGGCAGAGCCTCTCCATGGTAGTAATTGCTGACCCCAGGGACCAATATTTTGCATCATATCTAGATGTGTAACCAGAAAGAGGGGTTACCTGAGGCTTTGACTCCACTCACGGTCTGGTTTAAATATTGCAATTTCATTTTCTACGACCTAAAATCTAAATTTTCACGCCGCGTCACATCGGTGACCATAGTCATGTCATAACGAACCTATCGTCATCGTTTTCGGTTAGTCGTGACGCTGAATTGAATGAATAACATTTGTAGCTTCTTATCCTCTACACCTCCTATATTTCTGGGGTTTATCAGAGCAACCGATACAAATTTCGCGTCGCTTTGCGTCGTTAAATAACATGTGGCTGTAGGTACTGTAACATAGAAATTCACATTTGTTTAACCTTTACTGGTAAAGGTTTTGCAGTGCGTTACATTACAAATACTGCAAGGGTTTAAATACACGCAGAAAACGGGGGAACATCTTTTCGTAATTTATGCTAGCCCCCCCCCCCTACTCTGCTCAACAATTTTTGGATGGCCTGCTAGCCCCCGCCCAACAATTTCTGGAAATATGCCACTGGATTTGCCCCCTCTCCCGAAAAAACACGCACAGCTAACCTCCTCTGGACACAATATTGTCTCGCGCCTTTCATATGATGTATACCGACTGACCAATCGATGCACAACAAACATCTGGACAAATTTGTTTTTTTGTATGCTTACTTCAAATTAAAAAAAAATGAGTCTGTCACCCACCGATAGATGCAAATAAATCGCCATACCGTGACAAGAGACAGGCCGCAAATACTCCGTCAACAGGATATGATGACACAGAGCAGCAGCTCGGTGGCCGGGTCGTGACGAGCAGCACGTGCGAGCTCTGTGACACTGGCGGACTGACTGACAGCCAGCGGCCCTGTACGGTGACAGGCGGCGCACCTGTCCCATCCCATCACGGCCGTGTCTGTGTGTCCGCCAGAGGAGGAAGTCATATGCGTGGTATGGCCAGAGTAATGTGATATTGATGCCGGCGCGGCATTATGCAACAACAAAGCTGTATTTAAAAGGAAGATAAAAGGAACAGGAAGATTCTGGTAAGATGATGATTGGGGCTTACAGGAGCCACAACTACCAAGGTTATTTGGCACCCATCTCCGGTAAGAAAAGTTGGCACATAATGTACGACATACGTCATTGTCAAAATAGGTAGCAACCAGTCAAAAAATTAGAATATCAATGTGAGGCGCGGATCCAGGGGGGGAGGCTTGGGCGCGCGCCGCCCCCTGAGCCAGGTCTCGCCTATGGCGCGCCCAACTTTTTGTATGGCGCCCCCTCCCTGAACGAAATCCTGGATCCGCGCCTGAATGTGCTGCAAATGCAGCAAATCATGATGCACTTTGAACACAATAAACGTAGTGGTTATCAGATGTCATGCTAATGACACACCCTGGTCTCTGGCGCCACAGGAGTTTGAACCGATTCCCGATGCCTGTTAGTCTGCATTATCCCAGCAGTGGCAGCAGCAGCGTTGCTCCTGTAAACAAAAACCCAGCATCCCAGGCTGGCCCAGCCGCGGCGCATTACCCGTCTGCTGCGGAGTCTTCCCGGCCGCCGGCGCCGGGGTCGCAGTCGCTGTCGCGTCCATCTCGCCACGTGTCACGGCCGGGCGTCACTGCCTCGCGGGGCGTCACACGGGTCACAGTCGTCACGCGTCGTCACGGCGGGTCACAGGGGCGGCCGGCCGCCGGCCATCGCTCGCGCGCGCGCTGCCGCACCGCTCGTGCGTCGGAGAGGCCGCCGCGCCGGTCACTGCCACAGGTAGTCGCCGCCGCTGGGCGCCGGGGCGGGGCGCCGGCGCCGACGGTCCGCTGCGCACAACAGGTCGGCGCTCGGCCGCAAAACTCCTCTCCAGCGCCACGCCTGGAGCCCGCTCGGCCGCCGCTGAGCCGCGCGCTGACGCGGCGCGTTTCTCGTGGCCAGCCGTCGGCTCTGCCCGCCCTCACACCACACCGCAGCGGTCGGCTGACTGAGGGTGCTCGCGATGACGAGCAGCCCGGCGCCGCCGCCCGCTTCTGCTCCCTATTCCGCGGCACGCCGAGCGACAGATCCGCTCACAGCGCTCACAGCGCCTCACACTCGGAGCGAGGTGACGGCACGGCGGCCGCGCAGCAGGTCACGCGGGCAGTGTGTGCGGCGGAGACACTGGACGGAGCGGAGACACCTGTCCTGTCGGAGCTCGCTGCTGGTGGAGGAGCGCGCCGGCCAGACGCTCAGCGGGGAGACGTTTTTACCGACCGGCCGGCGCTGGGACTTGGCAGCCTTGGCAGTGGGCTGGTGCGGGTCGGACTGAGGCGGGTCGGACTGAGATGGGTCGGACTGAGACGGGTCGGACTGAGGCGGGGTGGACTGAGGCGGGGTGGACTGAGGCGGGTCGGAATGAGGCAGGGTGGAAATGGGGCAGGGGAGGGAGAGCGGTAGTCGGCAGAAGTGGAACGCTGTCGCAGATCTGCGACAGCGGACAGCACTCAAGTCGTGCCGTGTCAAGCCAGGGAGAAAATCGCAAGAAAGGTACCTATAAATGTCAGGGAAGATTCGAGTCTAACCTTTGAAGACAAACATACCTCGGAATATTATTTTTGAAAGCCGTCGTTCTGTAGGAACTCGGATATCAGACACTTACAAATGCCTAAGTTTGCCGATTTGCATTGCTCGGATTCAAATGGTTCAGACCATCGGTAGCAATATCTCCTAGTTCCCTGTTCTCCTGTGCACCAAGTCAGCTAAGCCAGCCGCCTCCCCCCTCCCCGTAGCCGCTCATCGTCTCAGGCGGGGCCGACGGAGCCCCAGCGGCCTGTTTGGCACGCCGCACCACTCGGCTGGGTCGGTCCCTGATTCACGACTTCTGGGTCACGACTCAGGCACGCACTGCCAAACCACCGGCACGACGGAACTGCCGGCGAAACACTTCCGAGAGTGATACTCGAGGAATGCCATCAATTTGGAACGGGTGTTTCGCGAGGTAAGGCGAAGGACACTGGAAAGGGCAAGGATACTGTTAACCAGCGCGTGTAAGTTGCACACACGGTGGAAGCCTGTGCCATGATACTTCAGCAGACAGACATTTGACCATAAACATTCATCAGAAGTTCGACATGCTTAAATACCACGAAATTTGTACCATAAACTTCCATCAGAAGTTAAACAACTAACATAAATGAACGACATAGATATATAACAATGCTTAAATATGTACCACATGCACAAGATGATACCAGAAAATCAAAGCCATCCGTAGACTCACAATCCGAATAACCACGTCACGAGAAGGACGGAGCGGTACAGAAACAGGACCCGGCCGGGACGTGTTCGGCCCGCCGCGCTGGTCAGCTGCCAACTCCGCCGCGCCGCTGCTCCACGACAGCCCGTCTGGCTGGCTGGCGGCGATGACGGCGCCGCGCGCCAGTCGTGGCGCGACAGAGGCGGACGCGGCGCGGTTCGCCGCCGTCCGCCCGGACACGGCCATCAATTCCATCCAATCTGTGGGGTCGACGTGTGACCGAGACCCGGTCAGCTGAAGGCGGCCAGGCAGGGCGCGGCGGCCGCTCGACGACCGCTTGGCGCCCCAGCTGCGCGACTGCTCGGGTCACTCAGCTTTATTTCATTTAATTTATTCATTCATATCGCCAACAGGCACTGTGCCCACTTATAGACGAAGTCAAGTGATAAAAAATGACTTCCCCAACTGACTTGTCACTGCCCCAACCGTCATAGAGTTCATATTTTCTTCTTCTTCTGCGGGTGGCGAATCCATCTCCAAATTAGTTTAACACAGTCACGAGGTCTCCAGGCCAACAGCTGACACGTACGACGGTGTGCATTTTAATCGGGAAATTGTATACCATTCGCCACACACCTGCTGACCAATAGTAAGCGCTAATTCAGTATGCACGAGTGACCGCACCTGGCTAGGCGAGGTCAACGCGGCGGATCCTTGGCATCACTGACCCTATATGCTCCACGGCGTCTTAAAAACTTGGTTCAGAAACGGAGAGTTTAACGGTGAGTTGGTTTTCGGCCATGTAAGTGGACATATCTCGCCAGCAATTGTCGAGTAATTTGAGCTATCCTTAATAACCAGTTTAACTGCACCATGAAAAAGGCACAGGTTTGTATACCGCCGTTGTCACCTGCCGCAGTCTGTGACAGTGGCCCGCGGCGGACTGTCAGCGGGGTACCCCACCTCCCGCTCCTGTAATCACCCCTGCCAACCGGTGGTCACAGCGCTGTGTCGTCTCAAGTAGCGCCAGAACAATCGTCTCCAGTCCGACTGCAGCTGGTGACAGCTGGTGACACAGCCTGTGTCTCAGAGCGCCAGCAATCGTCTCCAGTCGACTGCCAGCTGGGTGGCACCCGGTGACACAGCGCTGGTCTCAGAGCCGGCCAGACAATCGTCTCCAGTCGACTGCAGCTGGTGGGCAGCACTGGTGATTAAAGCGCTGGTCTCAGAGGCGCAGACATCGTCTCCAGTCCGACTGCGCTGGTGGCACCTGTGATACTAGCGTCTGGTCTCAGAGCGCCAGCACATGTCTCCAGTCCGAACTGCAGCGGTGGCAGCCTGTGATACATGCGCTGCGTTCAGAAGCGCCAGACAATCGTCTCCCAGCTCCGACCTGCAGCTGGTCAGAGCGCAGACAATCGTCTCCAGTCCGCACGCAGCTGTGACACCTGCGTGACATAGCGGCTGTCTCAGACGCCAGAAAATCCGTCTCAGCCACTGCAAGGCTGTGGCACCGTGGTACAGCAGCGCTGTGCTCTCAGAGCGCTCGACATGTCTCCAGTCGATCTGCAGCTGGTCTGGCCACGTCAGTCAGTCAGCCGGAGTGGGCAAGGCAAGGCTGGCTGTGGCCGATACCGCACCAGACACACCCAGCCACAGGAATGTCCCTGCAGCTGCAGTAACAATAATCGCCAACGATAAAAAGGTTTTACCGCCCGCATTAGCGTCGCCTTTAGTCAGCGTCATTTGTGTGGTTGTCTACGCGTCACAGTATATTGTTTGCAGGTCCTAGGGAGACGCAAATGCGTGCAGAGACAAAAGGGCGCTGAAACACCGTCTAAAAAGCAGGAAGCAGCCTGACCTGGGCCGGATGGAGCTCAGCACTGTTCACCTCGTCCAGAATGAGACACAGGCAGCATAATGACTGCTAAAATGCACGCACACACACACACACCCGGCCAGTTGAGGTCACGACTCAGGACTGAGGAAATTCACTGTTTCCAGCTGCCGAAGCCGTCAGCCATGCAGTGGGTGTTCCGGTCAGGAGAAATTCTTTTCCTCGCGCAGCGCGGCAGTAGCGGACGACAGTGATCCCGGACAGAAGTTCTTTACTCACTTTACACTCAAGTTCGTAAGTTATGAAAATTTAATTCAACATTATGTAGAACCATACAGTAGAAGGCTTTTCCCAAACTTTGCAAGAAACATAGGCCAGTGTGTGAATTATTTCGTTTAACGCGGTTAGCGGCACGATTCGCAGCGATTGTGCGCAATTCTACGAGAAAAACCCGCTTCTGTTTCGACAGCGGGATCCCAGCGGGATCCTAGCGGGAGCCGCCGCGGAGTAAGTGAGTTTCGATAAGCGAGCTAGCGGCATTCTCTGCCAGGCCCGGCGCCAGAAGTGGAGCTGCGGCGGAGCGCAGTGAGCACCCCTGGGGCGATCTGGCGCGGCCAAACAGCCAGCGCCGTAGCCGGCAGTGAGGAGCGCCAGCACGTCCACAGTTCCGCTTGGCAGTTCGGGGTGGAGGGAAGTGCGGCTGAGGGGGGGGGGGACGGGGAGGGCGTGCCTCGGGCGCTGAACCGCTAGCTGGACAAGACTAAGCGTGCTGGGTCTTACAAGGAGCCTGGCTTCAAGGGATCGAGCTAAAGGCGGGTCTGTAGATAGCGTTCGGATCAGTATCAGAAGCCATACAACGCCACTATCGTTGTTGCTCTGGTTGGCGAAGTCAAATTAAGAATAATTACGTACTTTCAATAATCGAGTTTCCATGAATTTAAAATAGCACTTTCAATTATCGAGTTTCCATAAATGTAAACACGAAATATTCAATGTTTTCAAAAGTCGACCATTAAAAAACCTCACTATGACTCGGAGCTGAGTAAATACAAATTGAGTCGGGTTCAGTCGACTCGAAACCATTTTACCCACTCTGAGTGGGAGTCTAGTCGACGCGAGAATGACTCTGAGTTGAGTCGACCAGAACAATCTGGGTCTAGTTCAACCCTGGTGAAGAACGATCATCTGGCCACGACATGTAGCACATTCCTAACAAACGAATATGACAACATGTAGCACATTCCTATGACGACATGTAGCACATTCCTAACAAACGAATATGACAACCGATGACGATGACAATGACTGACTGACACACTACAGAGTACAGGCCTACACAGCACGGAGCACCGTATAAGCACCACCGTGTACCACACTCACCAGCTAAACACCCGCCGCTTGCACAGACAGACAGACAGACAGACAGACAGACAGACAGACAGACAGACAGACAGACAGACAGACAGACAGACAGACAGACAGACAGACAGTACAGAAGACAGACAGACAGACGACAGAAGACAGCAGACAGACAGCACAGACAGACAGACAGACAGCCCCATCAGACAGACAGACAGACAGACAGACAGACAGGACAGACGACAGACAGACAGACAGAAGACAGACAGACAGACAGACAGACAGACAGACAGACAGACAGCACAGACATGACATGACATGACAGACAGACAGACAGACAGACAGGACAACGACAGATCAGACAGACAGACAAGGAACAGATAGACAGACAGACAACATGACAGACAGACAGACAGACAGTACAGACAGACAGACAGACGCTAAGTACCAATCACGGCGGAGACACCCACAGCGCCGGACCACCGTCGCACGTACCGGTCGTCATTAGCGTTGACATAGGCCTGACCTGAGGCAACTCCATGACGACTACACTACACCTCAGGCCATTGACGAGCCGTTCACTCAGAGCGCGATTTCCCTCCAAACGAGCTCCGTGACCAGCACGGACACGCCGAGAATCCTCAGCTATCGACCGCCGCCGAGTGTCACACTACGAAAGCCATACGCGTCACTGAACTATCAAGTGATTCTTGAAACCGCCGCGGTCGCCCGGCGGGGACTGAAGACGCCAGCCCCAGACAGAAAAGTTAGCAGAATTCAATCAGATAGTTGGGTACGGCGCGATAGGCGGATAGCGGAGCATGACCTACTTCAATAGATGGCGACGAGCCACCTACCGGCGCCACTCATCTCACTCGAGACGAAACAAGAGCCTTTTTTTTTCTAACCGCACCCTTAAAAGGCTGGAGCCAGGATGCCCCCACCCACCATCCCACGACGCAACCCACTGACGTTAAACACCAAGAAACAAAATAGAGAAAATGTCGCGGCATCCCAGCTAAAGAAAGAACAAACTTAAAAAAGCACGGAAGAGAGGTATCTGGGTATTAGATGTGGTGAAAAAGGGAAAAAGTAATCATTGCTGCAAACAGAAAATGACTGCCCCCGCTACGTCCCAGGATATCACATTCATTCACGGTGCTTAGTAAAGGGGATATCAGTCACAACGGGCGAGGAAAAATTCTTGGTCTATATCAAGCTTTTCATGTGGACTTCAGTGGGAACCCCACTCAGCTAAGCAAGCTTGTTGCTGAGTGGGGGATCCTGAAGCAGCGCCATCTGATTTGGGTAATTATGCATATTCTGAATTTAATGAAGCACACTACATTTGTACTCATCTTGTTTAGACATATAGACACATACACACTATACACACATTCACACTACCATACATACATACATGAAACCATGTAGGTATTGTTTAAATGTAGTATGCATATTTGTTTATCAACTATACCTTATAATGTTGAACAGCATATACAGGTACTTTGTATCTGAAATATTGTTTAATTCTACATGTGCAATACAATGTAAGCTTTATTATGACTCATTTGTTGGATCATAAATTCACAACATACGTATATACAACACACACATGCATATATAAGGCAATCAACATATATTATATATATATAATATATATATATATATATATATATATATAATATATATATATAATATATATATTATGAACCATGTAGCGTTCATTTATTATGTATATTGTGATATCAGCTCTACCCTATATATGTTTGCCAAGCATTATGCATATATCAGGTATCTTTGAGTATCCGAATAAGTATGGTATTATTATTGAATTTATATCATTGTTCTTTACCATGTTGCATTACATGTAAGCTTTATAACCTCAATATAAACAATCATTCACATAACCATGTGATAGATATGTTTATGTTATTATTTACTCGCATTGTTTTCAACATATTCTAAGTATCTGACAATTTTGTAATCTTTTTAATTCGATGTTTTGTAATGGGAATTGAACTTAGCTGAGAAAATGGGTGATAATTAAGGATCCATAGCGTGGAACCCAATGCCATGCTATTGTATATGCGGTATAGTTTTTCTGGTGAACCATTCATTGAAGTGACTATTACTCCTTGATCACGATGATTGTTGGAGATAAGTTGAAGATGATCTGATCAAGTTGGAGCTTGCTGGGTGGATGACACTAGCTTAGAAATAAGGATTTGTTGGTTTGGCATGCTTTGATTTAAGAAGTTTAAGTTTAGACATATTGCGATAGAATGTGCAATTCTGACTGATTCAAATAATCCTTGCTTTTTTGGCGATGGATGTTATTGTCACATGATTGTGTGAGTGTCCCAAAACAGGCAACAATATTTTAAATATGGCTAACCTATATTGTACAATAATGAAAGATGTTCACGTCCAAGGAAAAATCTTGATCTATTCATTATTCCAATCCACTTGAACGGATAGTCGACACGCTTGTGAATGAATCCTTTCAATGTCATCGCAACCATGCTCAGCGCTAACAGTACTTCTTCCAGGAAAAGGGATTGGCAGCCAGACGACAACAAACGGAACAGCATTGCATGTCCCATGCTGCATGCCACTCTACATTTGAGTTCGGTGCCGTTTTGAAAAGTGTCACGTGTCTAAATTCACTAACTTTTACTACCAGGCTGGTGAAAGTAATTTAAAAGATCAAGTAGCACACCTTACCCTTGAACAGAGTTGTTTCGGAAACAAACTCAGTGGGCGCTAACTATAGGTAGCAAATGGAAACGAACAAAAGCATGTCATGAAGAAAAACACCGCTGTATCCGAGTGGCACACACGTGACATAATTCCCAGCCGATCTGAACAAGCCGCCTTCCGTTCCGTCAAACGAGGGTCGTCATGACCCGGCGCAGGTAATCCGTCAGCCGAGTCGACTGGGACGGCCGAGCCGAGGACTTTAGCCGAGGGACAGCAGCCTGCTACGCCGCCAGAGCAAACACTGCAAACCGCACGCCACGGCCGCCGCTGGGGCAGGGGCCGGGGCCGGGGCCGGGGCCGGGGCAAGGACAGGGGCCGGGACAGGGGCAGGGGCAGGGGCAAGGGCAGGGGCAGGGGCAGGGGCAGGGGCAGGGGCAGGGGCAGGGGCAGGGGCAGGGGCAGGGCCGGGGCAGGGGGCCGGGGGGGGCCCCGGACAGGGGATGGTATGGGTAGGGTAGGGGTAGGGGTAGGGGTAGGGGTAGGGGTAGGAACAGGGCCGGGGACAGGGCCGGGGCCGGAACCGGGGCCGCCGGAAGACATTTCATGCCCAGGTAACCAGCGCGGCGGGCCGATTGTGCTAACCGAGCGTGCCGAACTGAATGAACTGAAAGCGGTGCTGAATTAATCCGCCCCTGGCGCCACCGAACGACCAACCGAAACACGCTAGTGGAAGAGACCGGCCGGCGGAGCTGTGGTGAACGCTGCACCTGAGACGGTGTCCTGAACAGCCCAGCAGACTGGTGGCTGGTACACCTATAAGCTTTCAGGGTGGCACGGTGAGATTACGGCCAATCAGCGGTCAGGCAAGACAATAAAAGTTTGCTGAGAAATTCAGGACAAATTTGAGTTCACGAAAACAGCACATCACAGCACAATAACGAATTTTCCAATAGCTTTTAATAATCGAATTCGGGAGTATTTCACGCTAACAAACTATCATACGCAAGGGTGTCGCCACCTTCCGAAAGTTGGGGTGACGGAGGCACTTTTAGTCGATTCTTTCCATGCAACGACCATAGGCGTAATGTTAAAATCCGAAAATGTTTTGGGGGGACGCGTGCCTTTTGGGGGAACGCATCCCCACCCCCCGCTTTCGACACCCATAATCACACGCTTGTTTTCACAGGAACTCGATTTAGAATACTCTCATTTTTGACATGCCATTTCACTTTCGTCTCCGCTGTTCCCGTTTCACGTCGCCGAGCGTCAATGAGCCAGAGCTCCGTCTGTCTCCTTCCCCCAGCACGGGTCCCAGCCTCCCAGCACGATATTCAGACCAACGGCACCACATCACCGCAGCCAGGCAGCTGCCGCAGCTCTGCTGAGCTACCGCCTTCCGGTGCCGCCTTCCCGCAGAAGCTTACCAGCTCTACAGCTCGAAAGCTATGCAGCTCGGTAGCTTGAAGCTTGGAAGTTCGAAAGTGCGGCAGCTCGGTAGCTTGCTGGCAACGACAGTGCGGCTGACAACATTGCACAAATGCAGCGGATGCCGGGCTCGAGCACGAGATGCAGATGCCGGGCTCGACCACAAGATGCGAAAGCCGGGCTCGAGCACGAGATGCGGAAGCCGGCGCCTGCCATAGTTCAGTCTCACGTAGATTACACCAGTTGTAGTCTCGTCTACCAGGACTTGAAAGCGGAGGAAGAGTGCCGTGGATCCGACATGCTGTGAGACGATGTCACCCGCTGCGCAACATGCCGGATCCAGCCAGGATCACAGCGAAGGAATAATCAGGCCCACATCTCGTACCTCTCTGGTTCAAAACTGCTTGTGCAGCCAATACGAACAGCTACTTCTGGAGAAGCGTACGGACGAAGCGTCTTCGAAAGCACGAGGAGCAGTTTAACCGGCAAGTTCAACTGGTAATATACAGCCAAAACTGGCGACACAAGCACGAGTCAAAGTTGGTGCCATACTGAGTTGTGAGGACCCAGCCGTCACCAGGCATATTAATCACCGTGTTATTATTTGTAAATCGCCACCTCCCTGGCTGCGTTTTTTTGGGACGTTGTCCCTGCTTTGAACTAGACGCTGGGCAGCAAGCTCACAGCAAAGGCACTCCACGTCATTGCTGCAAACCGAATCAGCTGCGGCTCTCACTATAACAGCTCTGTCTACAAATATCGCTCGCAAATCCGCCAGCCGCTGACATGAGTGATGTTGACCCTGGGACAAGTTTGCTCGTTAGCCAAACCAATATAGAAATTCGGCCCATCGTGCATCCTCTTCAAAGACAACAGTCTGAAACACTCCGTCAGTCACCTCAGCCTGCCGTCCGTGGTGACAGATGGTAGTCGGCTGACTGATTCGCTCGTATGTTTTGCGTCACGAGGCGTCACATCAGACGTCACACGTGAACAAACGGATCCAGACATCACGTCGGCAGGACTTAACGAGTTGGTGGATACGATTCATCTAAAGACAATGCAAATACGAAAATAATACATTTGGAAGTACCAAATGGATTAAAAGCCAAGTTTCAACAATACCATCGGAATCATTGACCTTATCCTCGTTGTTTTTATTTTAATTTAAAGAAAATAACTTAAATAATTAACCTTCCCCGTGCAACTGAGTTCAAGTTAACCCTATTACTGTCGGGGGGGGGGGGGGCGAATCGGCCCCTTGAGGTTTTTCGCGTACGGGTCATTCATAACTCAATCTCAGATCCTTCAAACTTGCTGGCTTTTCCTAACATTATCATTGCGCCATTGAATGGTGTACTTTTTTCCCAAATTGGAATTATTAGGAAGGGGTCCAGGACAGTTTTAGGGGGCGTGTTCGGCCTTTTTGGCACAAAATCTTTGCATGGGTTAAGCACCATGGAGAAGTTTGGTGTCATGTGTGGTTGAAGAGAAGTGTTTAGCAAAAACAGACTCGGTAGAGATGGCGATTGTTTTTTCAGATGGCTAATCTCGAAAATTCAAAAATTTTTTGAATTTTGGAAATCCAATTTTTTTTTGAAAAAACTCATTTTTTTACAAAGTGATGCAAAGTTTTATTTTTTTATTTTTAGGACGTTTCAAAAAACCGGATTGGTACTGTGAGAGAAACATGCCAAATATTATGTGTTGAAAGTTTCAGGGTGATATCTAAAATATTTGATGACTGATGTCAGGTCAAAATTCTAACCTTCCCAATATACAGTATATGGTGAAAAATGAAATCGAGGGTTTAATACATTGCATCAATCCAAATATTTAAGTAATCTGTCATCCTTAGTGCCCCTTCTTGAATAAAAAGGATGAATTTTGTAGTCCAGTGACCTTTGAAGGTCATTCAAGGTCACCAAACTTTTTATCAATAACTCGTGACAAGAACATCATAGAGACCTCACAAATGGTCCTCAAAATGTTTTGGTTCCTCGTCATACGCGTCTTTCGATATGCATTTGGACCGACTTACGTCACCTTGGACAATTGACCTTGACCCGGGGTCAATTTTCGATTTGACAAAGTTGTATGATTCGAAACCGCATGACGAAGAGAAACACGATGGTACCAAAATAGTGCTGTATATACATTAGATTAAAAAAGTTAATTAAAACGAACAAACATTTGTTGAAAACAACAGGTTTTTTAACATTTGTTGAACCTCTAACAGTCCCAAACCATTGTCCTGAGGTCCATTTCTGATGGCCTTTAGCGGTGAAAGCAATTAAAACCGCTTTAACAGTGATCTTTTTTCGGATTCCTCCTAGCTGCATAAGTTTTCCGTTGATAATGCCAATTTTTGCCGGAAAATGTCATGTTTTGAAAAAATAAGTTTTTGATGACGTCATTTGACCTTGAGATAATGACCAAGGTCACAAAAATTTGACAAATTGGAGTTCATTGTCCGACCTTAGTCACACACAATTGCATGTTTCTCTACTCTTATGAGCAGCGGAGATCTGAAAGGGGGGGGGGCGGAATAAGCCCCCCCCCGACGATTTCGTATACTTGCAATCCCTCCAGGATAGGGTTAACGCTTATCATGTTCCTCGCAGCAGCTTTGAATAATGTATGTAAAAGCTGAGTTTGGTAAAATAGCTAAACAATGTAATGGAGGTGACAGCTGACAGGCCAGCAGACAGTTGATATAGCTATTTAAATATATATGAGAACATCAGCAGCCGAGACAACCCATTTTTCACCAACAATATTAAGCGGATGACACGAAGATATCACCAAAAATCGCCTTGGCAATGGTCTGATCCAGATTCTGAATCATGATGATGAAGATAGGTTGCGGATGTTCTATAGGGGTCTACTGGTTCAGGATATATACATACGCGCGCTTTATGATATAATCCCGCGCAGCGGCATACCGAGTTCCTGAAGAATAAACTCATATCACTCTGAGATTACGGCCGCTATGGTCATTGCAGCCGGGTCGCAGGGGTTTGCTGCGCGGATTCAGGAGTTTCGATTCTTTTTTTGCCGGCACTCGGTGGGGACAGAAGATTCGCTGTGAAGCAGAGCAGTAATCGACACTGCGAACTGAGGAGAGAGAGTTCGAGTGTAGACTCGCAAGAGGCGAATTGTGTATGTAAGCTAGGCATCTAGAGTGAGAGACGAAATCCGGACGAGTCACGCTGATAGGAAACTTTTGACCAGAGAAGCTCCTCCACGGAGCACAGTTAATTACGATATAGGGTGCGGCGGCGGTTGGGGTAATGTTGTCGACAAGCGATGGCTTTGAGGGCACTGGCAGTCCGTAGCTCTTCATTCTCATCGAGAAATTATGCGAGTAAAATAGCGTTAGTATCGAATTGAGGCAGGGTGCCGTTCGCCTGCTCGGAAGTCAACATCCTGTTACATGGGCGGGAGGGGTGGCGGCATGTTATATGCATCCCATTGGCTTCAGGTCGAGGAAGTTTGCCCCGCCTCCGATGAAACTGGGAGTTGCATGGTTTTGGGCCGAGAAGGGGCAACAGAATCGAGAGACATCTTACATTACTATTTACTTGACATACGAGGTATGTGAAAGATCACTTATGTCCTTTACAGAGCAATCACTTCAAGTCACGCCACCGTTTTTGTTTTGGTACTTGACTGCATTCCGGCCTTCGGATAGCAAATGATTATTCTTATGTGGAGAGCGGACACATGACCGGCCTTAACTGATCTCATTCCCCAAGTGAATTAAAATTTATTGCACTTGTCTGATTGCTTGTCGCGGGTATAAACCATCGTTTGAGGCAATAACATATCGATTGTTAAATTAATGTTAGTAACAGCGTACACTTTATAGTTACCGTCTTTCGATTTGAAAAGCAATAAAAGCGCCGTTTACAAACTAGCCGGCGGCTGGGATACGTAGCCTTTGCGATCTTGAGGCCGAGAGCTTCGTCGTGTCAGTTCGAAATTGGCGTGGATGTCGATTCCACAAAGGGTGGTCCGATTTAGTATTTAGTGTTCGGTTGGGAGGCGGACTTTCGGCTCCCATGACCTGTTTGAGTGTGTCCGGTCCCCCATAAGATCTGTCACGGCTACACCTCGAAGATGTCTTTTGGCCAACTGGCAAGACTCCGAAGAGGCGCAAGATCAAGGCTCCCAGACGCCTGAAATGCAGCAAGTATTTTGGTAATACAAAATAAACTTTAACAAAAGAAGTTTATTAAGATCATCCAATCCATGTCATAAAGACAAAAGTCCGATGAGTTTTATGAATTAGGGTCATCTCAGGAGAGGTCATCAGGGTCACGTCAGTGGCCCGATTCTCCGTCCAAAAAGTTCGTGATCCGAGCCACAAGCCATTGTTTGACTGAAGCCGATGTGACATTCATGATTTAATCAGGCGGCAGTAAGTACCTTACAGCATTGTCGCTATTTTTCGGATGTTTTGTTAACATTATGGCGGGTCAGTTAGGTCCAGGTTGGGTCTCATGACCTCCCCACTATAAATCAAGGATCGCGGAATATGCCAAATGTGCTTCGTCTGGTTTAGGGAACACTTAACATAGAGTCCAGAATAACAAATTATTTCCCAATAACATTGCCTTTGAGTGGTTCGTGTGTACAGTATTTTCAAAAAGTCTTTAGTACGGGGGCTTATTTCCATTATTGAGGCCGAGCACAGGATTTTATAAGTGAACGTGGGCACATGGTAGCCGTGTTCGGAGTTGTGACTGGGGTTGCCTGGGGTACCTGGGGTCAGGACCTACCTACTTCCTTTCCAATAACTCTAAAATGTCAGAGGGAGATCCGTGAACGACTGGCAAGCACTTCGTATTGGTGTTTATCTCGTCCATTACACTGTAATACTAAAATGGAGTAACACAAGAATGGGAAATAAACTTGATACATTAATCCGTTTATTACCACACGAGCGTTTGTGGTCCCTTCCTAGTACGATAGTAGGCTGAAACTAGTGGTGTGTTGTTCCTGGAGCCAAGGTTGCCTTAGATAGGATGTGCAACTGTGTAACTTTGATTGGACGTGATGTGTGGGTTGAAACAAGCCCCTACAGACCAGAGCCCAAGAGGGCCCTCGGTAAGGGCCTGTGGTTGAGATGAATGATTTGGGTTTAATAGGCGTCCTCAACTATAGATTTTTTATGTGGCGCCAGGGGGCCTGGTGGTTGTTCTGCGCTGATAATAACGGAGAATATACGATTGATGGACCTGTGGTAATTGGGACCCTTCAATAGTTTGACCGCCTGAACCAAAATCAACCGAAGATAAGTTTCGACATGTTTGTAGAGCGAACTTACGGCATTTTTTTGGATTCTGCTTATCTCCAACTGGAAGCCGAGTGAATTGATTGGGGGGGGGGCGGGGGGGGGGTCCACCAGGTTTGGATCCAGTTGGAGTAAGGGCGGTGTTATATTCAATTGGTGATCGTGGTCCTTTTTATTCGGGTTCCAAATTGTATCATGGTGCTGAGGCGATATCTATTTTCTAGTTTACATATGTTTGTCATTAGTCACATTTTAAACATATACTGTGCCTCAGTACCAACTTATGAATCACTATTGGTTGGTCCAAAATAAGACGTCCGCGGTGTTGCCGGCACAGGCCAGTTTTAAGGGAGTATACGTAACGCCCTGGAAAAAATTATGAATATGGTTGGAGAGAGACCACTCATCTGGGCACTCATCTACATCATCTACAATTTTCCAAGACGGTATATTCCATTGACTGCTGTGCCGAGCAAACGCCAGCGGGAAACGCTTATTTTTTTGGAACCAAATAAGTAACCTATAGGAGAGGTACGTACTCAGACCCCCATGCCTACAACTTTATGAACCGAGGCCCTGATTAAAGCTGCGCGATTGAAGTAGTCTGTACTTCAGTCACAAGTGTATTTATTTTTGGAAACTGTTACAAAGCATGCTAAATATTTATTGTACACGATTTCGTTGATTGTCTTTGTGAACCACAGGCAGTCTACATGTTTGAATCAAGGAGTGCTGGGCTCAGCGCCTCTAAAATAGACCGGCAAATGACAGATGTTTTCACTTTCCGGAAAATGGTGCTCAATCGTCATGGGGAGCTAAGTTTCTGAGATTCCTGATTACCCAGGCAAACATTTCTAACCGAAGAAACCGACTCGCACTCAATGCAAACGTGTTAATGGAAGAGGAAACAATCCAAGAATAGCTAAACACTCCTCGAATAACCACCCTGCTATTCCGGGAATGTTGAGACACGTCACGACTGGGTGAAGAGGCGCCCAGTGAGCTGATGAACACGTCACTTCGTGCGCTGGGGTGATGATCACGTCACAGCGGTACTGTGGAGACACAGCGCGATGACGCTGGTGGATATAGGCGTAGTAACTGGTATAATTCGACTCGTAGCCCATATGCGAAATGCACATAGGGTGCAGCCAGAGGATTCGGCTCATTGCAAACTTCGGTTATCAGCCAAATTGCCTTTAGGTTGGAAGGATCTCAAAAATCCTTATATATTCGCTGACAATGCAATTGGTAAAATGAGACGACTGTCATTCGCATATCTTCATTCATTCGAAATACCACTCCACAGCGGAGAAGACTCTTTCTTATCTTGGAGTTCCGAGACATGGCAGACTTTTGGAACTCGCGAAAATGTCAGTCCAGCCGGAGCCCACTGAACTCGGAATACTTCTCAGTACTCGTACAGACTCCGCCAGCTGCATACATCCGACATACCGGGCTGGGCGCCAAACTGACGCACCGGCGGCCAAACTGACGCGCCGGCGGGCATCGTCGGCCAAAGCGGCGCGCCGGCGGGCATCGTCGGCCAAAGTGACGCAGCGGTTCGTCGAATCAGCTGACGTCGGGCCGACGCATCGGGCTTCACAAAACGTCAGACACCTTTCCGTCTGCTGGTAATGACAAGCCGCCAACAATGAAGAAGCCGACACCACCTAACTCTGTGCCGCCATCGCCTTCCGCGTCGGCGGCTATCGCCTCCCATCGCCTCCCATCGCCTGTCTTTGTAGGGCGGCACGGCAGAACGCCGGCGCCGGTGTCACGTCTTCAGAAGGAGGCTAACATTTACCGTGCCGGCCGGCGATTCCGTGTAATTCGCTATCGACGAAGTCGGACTGGCACGGAGGCCGCCTGGCAACGAGCTATCACGACAGGGAATCGTCGTCAACACCACAACAGATTCGTATGTGCAGGATTTGGATAAGTTAAAACCGATTCAAATCCCGCATATATTAGGATTAAGTACATTAAGATTTGAACATGCAAAATAAAAACAAGGACAATAAGTCAATACTTTATGCCTATGCAAGCAAATCAATATTATTTTTATTTGCGTGTGTATCGGCTGCATTTTTCCTACATACGAGTATTTCCGTCACCAGACAATAGCTTGTTCTACACGAACTTGTCACACCGCATTTGCGATCCACCTGATACAAAGCATTTGATTGCCGAAAACCACCACTGCTCAGCCCTGGAACGACGCACGTCTGAGCTGCTCCCCCCTCTCCTCCAGCCCCCGTCGAAGTTGGGAGGGGAGGGGAGGCCACGCCCGCCTCTGTAGAGAGCCCTCAGTCTTCACTGACGAGGCGAGCGCGATCCTAGCCCGGTTCGAGTAGTCCTCAGACGTTCTGCGAGACCAATACACGGGAAAGGCGGTTCGGTCGAGGAGCTGAAAGACAATATGACACGAACAAGGCCGTGTCTCGTCGAAAATACACACCAGCTAGGAGATCAGCAGGGAGAGATAAAACACGGGAGACACAGGAGAAGGAAGCGACTTCATTGAGTCAGGCCATGTCCTTATTTTTATATAACCTTCCGTAGGTAACGTCCGTGTGCAAGGGTGACCAAAGTAAGCTAACGACTGACACGACGTTGCTTCTGACAACCTCAAAGCGATCCAGAAACCTATGATGATGATGATGATGATGATTGGGGCTTAAGGGCGATCCAGCAACCTAATCAAATGTTAACAACGAAGTGTGTGATAATGAGAAACAATTCCAGTCCAGTTGGTGCGCTGTTGAAAAGATTCGACACTTTGAGGACTGCAGCGTTGGTGTTCGGTTAAAGGTACCTATCCCGGCAGTGGCCACCGTGATAGATGTGACATTGTGACAGGAGACCAGTGCTAATCGTCTGTAAAACAGAAGCCAAAGAAGATACTCTCTGCAAAAATGGTATGATCAAGACGGATGGTTTGACGTGACACATCAAGGCCACACTGCAACTTCTCACATTCCCGACAAATCGTCAAAATTAACTATTGACATTGCTTAATTACAAGCCATCATCAGAAAAGGGGAAAAACATAGACTCGGACTGCTAATGAGGACTGCTAAAATAGATTACCGAGAATTTAAGTACTCATCCACGCTTTCTTCTCCATCTCCAATCTCCTCTCAAAGTCGGAGTCTGCACGACTATCAATATTCAATAATGTCTTCTTAAAAGTTAAAGATATTTCTCTCTGTCTCATGGTTAGACCTTCAGTATGAAACTGCTCTTTTACCAACCAATATAAAAATCGTAGTGAAAACAAACTTGGTAAGAGTGATAATCATTCACGCAACAAAATCAATGAATGGATGTGAGTGAAGATAATTAGAATGTCTAACATGCCCGAAGAAGCACTGACACAATGAGCCCATCGACGGCATCGAGAGCGTGTTTAATGCCTATGTCTGGGCCAGAAACCCAATCCCTGAATAGGTCCTTTCAGTCGAACAACTCAACATTGTACTTTTCTGTCACTTCGAAACGCCAAACGAAACCCACTACCGGAAATGTATCACCTAAACATCCAGAAGCGCCCCAGTCCGCCTCGCTGGCAGGCGTCCGTGCACCCCAACTTCTTCCCTCAGCACTGTGTGCGTGTCCCTATCGTCTGCTACATGTGTCGGCGGCGCCGGCAGGCCCGGGGCGGCCGGCCAACTAATCTCGACTCAATCGGGCCCGTGGCAGGCGTCACATGAATAAATGACAGCGAGTGGGCGCAGCGCGACGGTAAGCCAATGTCCCTGACGACGTCACGGTCCAGCGAAATAGGGCGCGGCACTACGGCAGGAATACAGGCGTGACACTAGGGATGGGAAGCAGCATCAGCAGCTAGGAGGGTAGCACCAGCAGGAGTGAGCCGCCAGCGCCAGGATGTGAGCCGCCAGCGCCAGGGCGTGAGTCGCCAGCGCCAGGACGTGAGTCGCCAGCGCCAGGACGTGAGTCGCCAGCGCCAGGACGTGAGCCGCCAGCGCCAGGACGTGAGCCGCCAGCGCCAGGGCAACATGCTAATGCCCAAAGTTACGGCGGTATTTGATGGGAATTTTAGGACATAGCTTTACGAAAGTTTTGCTAGCGTTTTGCAGCGCCTCTCATTTTTGCAATATCTATTCACTCCATGTCCACGTGATCGCTCAGGCGGTTCTGGTGTGGCCTTCAATGACCCTGAAGAGCGCTGCATATTCAGTGCAGCGCTGGCCCATAAGTGCCGCCCATACATCCCAGTGCCGTCAATTCGGTGGCTGGGTCGCCCAATGGGCGTCCGCGTCCGTTTCCGGGGCCGGCTGCTCTCTCACTCTCCACCGCCTCTCAATCACTCCCCGCGTCACGCCATCGCTCCGCCATCGCTCCGCCATTGCGCTCCCCAGTCGCACCGCAGTACTGTCACCTACGCTAATGACTACTACAGCTTCGCCTCTCATATGTCCCCATCAGTCCGCCCACATTCCTACCAATATAGATCGTGCAGCGATACACGATACAGCCAACATCTACTCGCCGGACGCGATTCAACCAAGTAAGTACCAGGCGGTCAAAAGGTCCGCTTGCGAGGTATCTATCGGCGCGATCTTGTCCAGTATCAGCTTTATCAACAACTGACGCGCCGCGATTCGAATATTGATTCGAGTGCACGACATGAACACTGGATCCGATCCCACAGTAATGAGACCGAGAATGTTACCGATCACCGCGTGAACTGGCGGACGAGCCGCAGATTGCGGGTCTACAAGCGTTACGCCCAGTTCGTCACTCATCAGAGCAACAGTGAGTACTATGAGAACAACGCCAGATGTGCGCATCCGGTGACCACGGGCTGATGGTTTGATTCACATATGAGCGCTCGTGGAGTAGAGTGGTCCTTATATGACCTGTCCCCTTCAATTTCTAACAATTGTGACATATACACGAACGTGCGAGCCATGTCATGTCACAGTCCCTACATGTCAGTACTATATATATAGGAGATAAATCAACCATTCGCCAACTCTTCCTTTACTCCGCTTCAGCCTAGCAGCTTTGTAGATACGCTTCAACTCTGACTAGGCCCTATGAGTCCGAAACACCTACTACAGACATCAGCAAAAACATCGATCACGAGACTCCCATATTACGTGAGATATTAGGAGGAGACCTCCACTGGACCCTGCTCAGTAGCTCGGACTACGTTCGACATGAGCCCGACGGACAAATCACCACTGCCACAGTACCGCATGGGTTATGCAGCAGGCTGGAAAGTGGAAATCCAGCAGCGCAGCGGCCGCATACCGCGCGCCGTGCGACAGGGCCGTCACAGAACTGAAGTCAGCCATCTATCGGCCAGCGTCGGTGCTGAAGGTCAGTGTCGTTCATTAACAGACACGCAGCCGCCCCGGCAACCACTCGCCGCCGCTTTATTGCTTGTTAACCGGTGCGGCGGTAGGCGGTGGCCGCGGCCGTCAATAAAGAAGCGGCTTCGGCGGCCGGCGGCGGTGCTGAGCCGGCCAACGCAGGCGGACACAGGCTCCGAGAACAGCGCGGATGCTGGTGCGTACGCCGGCCAGCCGACAACAGAGCAGAGGCGCGGGAGACGAAAGGAGACGAGGGCGACTGACAAGGGTACTGAGCTACTGATCGATTGCAGAAATACGCATCAGCTATGGAGACTAGCTACTGTATAAGTATATCAGCAACACGCATCGGTTAGCCTCATTAACACAATTATAGTGAATACATCAGCCGATTCGTATCAGCCCTGATTTGCACCTGCTTAAATCCTGCAGCTGTTTTCGGCGCCTTTGAAGTATGTGGGTGCATCTGTCACAACATAGCGCAGCCGGGTCTTACCTGGACGGCGCACCAAATGGCCGATGTTTCGCATCCTGGCGGGGAGCGACTACCGCGGCGCTAACCACGGCACACTGCCGCACGCAGACGATAGACGCAGCGCCCTGCCGGACACGCTGGCGACACGCGCAGCGCACAATCGAACGCGGACCGAGCCGGCCTGCGTGGGTAGCGCTGCAGCGAACCGGTCTGAAAGCCGCAGGGCTCGGCCGAGACTGGATCTGCGAGTCGGCTACAGAAAGTGGATCCCTTCGCCGCTGACGGAAGCAGAAGGTGCCGCCTGAAGTCCAGCGGTCTGACCGTCACCGTCAGCCAAGTCAGACTTGTCTGTGCTGACGAGCAAATGACAAGCCAGGCCAGCAGACGCCTGGCGCACCAGACCGCTCCTTTGCCGTCGTAGCTGGGGTCGGCTGACCCTGTTCTCCGTCAGGGTCTGCCTACAGTCTCTGATTCCGACAGAGTCCAGCCTGCTGAGGTCTGGAGGTCTGGTGATGTTCTCTGAGTTTGGCGAAGTTCGGTCTCGGCCAGTCACTGCAGTCTCTGATGCCACACAGTTCACACCGGGTGTCCCACTGCACTCCTTTTATCGCACAACTGTCTCACTCAACTCGTCTCACCACAGAACTGTCCTGCACCCTTCTCACTACACAGCTGTCCTCTTAACTCCTCTATGCACCCGTCTCACCACACAGCTCACCCTCTTCACTCCTCTCTCACCACACAGCTCACCAGCGCCTCAGAGGCGCACCGCAGTCCCCTGCCACCAGCTGCAGCTGCCGGAGACGCAGCTGCCGTCACGGCTGCGACTCAGCGGTCCTCTGCCGCGAGCCGGCCGGCCGCGGCGGCACACCACCCGCGCTCTGTGTACAGACCGTAAAAACGCAGCACAAGGCCGCGATATACGGCCGGCACCCTCCGCGTCACGGCAGACGGCGGCGCACCACTACCGGCGAGCCGCAGAGCGTCCGAGGCCAGCCGTCGACCGGCTCGGCGACACGACCAACAGCACAGAGTCCGGCGAGGAGTGGACAAGCGGCACGGACGCGGCACGGACGCGGCTCGACGCGGCGGCGGTCTGCGGCTGCGGCTGCGGCAGCCCGCCTGCGGTGCCCTGCACGGGCGGAGGCTGGTCCGAACCGGTCACGTGTCAGCCGGCCCAGCTGTGTACCAATGGTGAAGCGGCTGCGGCGACGGCGGCATGCAGCGGGTCCACTGGCTGCAGGGGCGGCGCCGGTCGCCTGCAGTGGAGACGGCCGCGGCTGGAAGACGGACGTCGAGGCGCTGCTCACCGCCCCCGCCGCCCCCGCCACCGCCGCCGCCGCCGCCGCCGCCGCCGCCACCGCCACCGCCACCGCCACCGCCGCCGCGGCATAACATCCACAGTCCAGCCCAGAACTCTGGCTTGGACAGCCCGCGACTCTGCGATACTGCTGCTGCTGAACCCGCCCAAACTCCCAGACTCTCAAACGCAGCTGTGGTGTGAGAGTGACACAGTCAGACGAACAGCGAGCTCAGAAGAACGCCAACGAAGCCGAGGATACAGCCGACGCACTGCCAGAGAGATGGCTGACCCGGTGAGGTAGCGAAGCAGACCCCAGTGTGACCCGAATTCAAGGCTGAGGCAAAGCGGCGTTGAGGGCCGTGCCGCCGAGGTATCAGATGCAAGGAAGATACGCTGGTACTTCGAGGATAACAATTCCTCTGTGCCGCACCTCGGATTGCGGGAGAGAGCCGGCAGCGCCGCGAAGTTGTGCCCGTGACGTGGATGACAGCGGTGTGCCATTGAGCCGGCTGAAGACACTGCTCCCCGGACAGTAGTACCGACTACCGAAGACCTGTGGCGGGCCACGGGGGGGGGCTGGCGAGTCGCATGGGAACTGCAAACAGCAAGTACCAGACAACCCGGCCCGACCCAGACCCACTCCAGACGGCTCCTGGACTCCAGGAACTCGTGGAGCTGGACACCACGATTCGGAGTAGGCTGGTAGACCATCTATCACTTGGAACCACACCCACTGCAGGTACAATCGACGCAGCTACCGTCGCGGCCGACGCAGCTATCGTCGCGCCCCTGAAGCAGCTGAGGTCGACGTGACGTCACAGCCGGTAAGGCGCAGTCGACTCACGTCGGCGGGGCGGGCTGTGGGGCGACCGTATGTTGTGGTGTTGTGGTGTTGTGTTGTGTTGTGCTGTGCTGTGTTGTGTGTTGCGATGTTTTGGGACCTCGCTAGGTGCTGGATCACCAAGTTTTTAAGTGATGTTTAGCCGCACCCTGAATATTTGGAAACTGTTTTCCAAAATATCCTGCTAGATCCCGGTTCTTTTTCATACCGGCGCCTTCGCAGGTCTCGGCGAGGGCACCAGTTGAACCCGAAATTAGTAGCCGCACTGTCCGTTGCCTGACAGTACGGGAGTAAGACCAGGGCGGATGGTAGCCGTGGGTAGTATAAGCGTTTTCACGGAGTATGTGATGGATAGTTGGATAGATAGAAAATGGCAGTTCTGCGTGGCAGCGATGTCGGTCATCGGTCCGTCAGTCCCCACTGCACAGCTCCTGAAAACAGTGGCCGAGCTGGCCCGGGGGCGGGGCGGAGCCGCCGCCCACCACTGCGTAGATCCGGCCCTACAGACAGCTCTCATCATGTATCGATCGGCGGACTTTGGCCGCCACGGGAGCCCCGCCTCCCACGAGACCGGGTAGTTATCACTTCTCACCCTCAGCTCCGCAGCTCCAACGAGACCGCGATTTTCGCACCTTCAGCTGCAACTCCCGACGGGACCGCGAATTTCGCACCTTTAACCCCGTCTCCCGACGGGACCACAAATTTCGCACCTTAAACCCACCCCGCCTTCCGACGGGATCGCGAATTTCACACCATATACATGCGCACTGCGCAGCACGCTGAGAGAATTCAGCTCTGGCTCCATCTCCGCAGTAACAGGGATGACTACGAGACTAGACAAGGTTCCAAATTGATAGCGGACAATCCCGCACTGTGAAACACTGCTGCCCAACTGCTGCCTGTCCCAGTGGCCAGTCTTCCGCACTCCTATCTACTGGATCACGAGCCCGCGTCCAGGCCACGAAGCTCCTCTCCCGAGACGGCCGTGCCCCCTCCCTGGCCGACGGGGCACCATGAGATGACCTTGTGACCTTTCCGCTCGGGCGCCATTAGTGGAGTGGCGTCGGTCTGGCCGGTTCAGCGGCCGACGTGCCGCTTGGTGGTCCACACGGCGGGATTTAGCGCTGCTTGGCAAATAGGGCCGTCACTTCAGGCCAGGTATTGCCGTGTAAACCGGGCTTAGTGAGATGGTAGGAAGCTTGGAAAGGTTTCGCTCGACAGCCCTAGTTTGCGTGCGATTCTTTGTGGGAGTTTGAAGGCAACATGCTTCTCGAATGTCGAGAGATGAAGGGTATAGACGGGTTTGATGCGCTGGAATACATCGTTATCAAATTATATAGCAACCCGCGCACAGGACGCATGTTGGATCCGAGGATTCAGCATGGAACAAGACCATGTATTCCAGCAAGCAGCTCCTACGAAGCTCTCTGGTTTTAAGCTTCGATATCATCTCCACAGAAGATAATGGCAGTTCGGCTGAGTCGATCCTTCCCAGCTTTGGCCGGACAATTTATATACCAGAAAATTGGTCCGGTCTACTGCATATACATATCTTACGGCGGCTTATATTTAATAGCTTTGCCAGGGGCAGAGAAAGGCAGTATTTCTCATAGAATGTAATATCCTTTGAGAGGACTGAGGCCGAGTCCAGATGCCTTCGTCGTTAGACCACGATTCAGGCAAGCACGGTCTTGCACTAAGCTGTTTGCAACAATGGAATAATTTACATTCCCCAGGCGCATCAACTTGATTGCCTTATTCGTTTGCATAAGCAAACATTTCCTAGAAGAGGAGTGATCCCTTAGCGAGACTGGGAAGGAAATGAGACAGATTGGTGCTCTCACAAAGGCAATTCGTTGCAGAGCTCACTCATTGATTCTTAAAGACTCGGGCAAAAGGTCAAGAGGCACCCATGGCCCCAGCCGCCAGCATCCACTCCTCTCCCACACTCACGTTATACACGGTTGAGCTAACGATCCAAATTTAAACCATCTCGGCGCAGCCCAGAGCATGCCCAGAGCTCACGGTCGAAGAAGGATAGGTCATCACAGCCGAGCCTGGCCTGGGCAAAACGATATGTGTCAGCTTGGTTGCGTTTCTGTCGGACTTAGGCCATCCTCCAACAGTCCAACAGTCCAACAGTCCAGCA
Organism: Semibalanus balanoides; assembly: GCA_014673585.1. NCBI lineage: Eukaryota > Metazoa > Arthropoda > Thecostraca > Balanomorpha > Balanidae > Semibalanus > Semibalanus balanoides. The sequence continues at coordinate 256,531 of VOPJ01005907.1, forward strand.
GTCTACACCTCACCGCAATGCGCTACACTGTCGGCGGCGCTACACTGTCGGCGGCGCTACAAGTCTATCTGATAGCGATTGAGCTCGAACAAGTCTCGAAGACTGGATAATTTTGTCAGAGCCAAACAATACCACCACTCCGACAGCAGCAGAGCGCTACGGCAGAGACACCACAGGTCACCGACAGGTCAGCGACAGGTCACCCACAGGTCAGCAACAGGTCAGCAACAGGTCAGCAACAGGTCAGCAACAGGTCACCGACAGGTCAGCGACAGGTCAGCAACATGTCAGCAACATGTCAGCAACAGGTCACCGACAGGTCACCGACAAGTCACCGACAAGTCACCGGCAGGTGATCAGTCCGCTCCACTTCATCAGGTCGCTCCGCCCTCTCGCCAGTCTCGAATTGACTGACCACTGCGAGCTCTGCAGCACCACCGCCGTCACCACCAGACATGTGCATGGATCTGAAAGTAGGATCTATGATCCCAGAGGATCTCACGACAAAACGCAATGTTGGATCCCTTTGATCCCACTGGAATCCCTACGATCAAATTAACAACATTGGATCTTGGATCAGTGGATCTTTCGTTAAATTTTTGCAAACGAATCCTTTGGATCCCACAGGATCCATTATAAACAATGAAAATGGATCTAATGAATCCCAAACGGATCTCGGATCCGACAGGATCCGCACTTGCTTATTAATGCATAATGTATAGTATTAAAACAAAATCGAACTAAAAGGTATGAACTTATGCTTTCATTAACAACGAATGAAAGTACTGCAATTAACTTTAAAAATTTTTGTTTCGAAAAATAACACAAATGTATAATGAGGCGTGATCTGGAATCCAGATGGAATCCCAATGCAAATGGTGCCTGCGATCTCGGATCCGGCGGATCCGTCGACAAATCATTGAAGACGGATCTAGTGATCCCATGATCCATCGACAATTTGTGAAGGTGGAGTCTATGATCCCAGCGGATCCAGATCCCACAGATCAGATCCCGAGATCCGTTTTTGGGATCCGAGCACATGTCTGGTCACCACCGCCTCCATCCCTCCGCCCACCATACATCAGCCCACCTGCCACCTCGCCCGCCGCGCTGCAGTACATTAAGAGGTCGTTACGCCATTCGTAACATCATCGGCATTGCTGCAGGTCAGGGGCGCCCCTCATAGTCCACATCACGGAGGGACGTCTACGCCGCCCTGCAGTAGCTCTTCCCGGGCGGAGTTCTCAGCTATCATCTGCCACTGCAGCACTATCGGCAGGCCGGCCAGCCAGCCCGGCGCGGTTACCACATCTCATGGATGAATGGAGTGACTAGGGATGGCCGCGTCGCCGTGCGTTCGTATAGCCAACTAGCGGAAAATACGTGTGTGCTCGACTTCTTTCCAGAGTCCAGGTAGAGTTTCTTTTTGGAAAAAAAAAGTTTAATGAAAAGTATGAGGTGGAGTTCAACGCAGTTTTATACCACGGAACAAGCATTCTTAGGAGTCGATTCAATAGGCGATAAATATGCGCGGTCAGAGAAGCTCAATACCAAGGTCTGTGGCCAGCTCTGCAGGATTCCCAGGGCCTCCAGTCGACTGACCGCACGAGGACAGCTGCCTCGCTCTTGAGACAGCTGATTCAAATTTCATCAGCGACTTCTGATTCCGAGCAAAGTGTTCCGATCAAACTCCCACGGCATTAGCAGATCAGCATTCAGAGGCGGCCAGAACAAGAACGCTTCGAGGAAAAGAATACGAATCAGCTACAAAACGGGCAAACAAGTCAAGTCTTTTGAATGGGCTATTACGAGGAACATTCAAGAATCCTCTGCCAGCATAGTTGCAGATTCAGCAGCTATAACTGCTCGAAATCACAAGAGCAACGGGTCACTTTATTTCCCACAGCCGGATTCAGATGTTCCTACTTGGCAAATAAATTCACCACTGATGATACATACATACTCCCTACGCGATATGCCTCTCTCAGACATCAAAACACCACAGAGAAAAGCGAGGGAGCTAAATCATCAGACAATACCCCCTGACCACATTGTTTAGCGCCGAAGCCACATAATTTACAGCCAGTTAGAAAACCACAGCATCTCTGCCCAGACCGCAGACTGGCCAGCCAGCAGCGGAATTCTGTGAGCCGCCGGCCTCCGCACCGGCCGCGTCTGGCGGCCATAAGCTGGTGTCTAATCCTGCAGACCGGTACAACACAGGCGTCACACGGTGTGACCTGGCCGGTACGTCGGCTCCGTCGGACCCCGCAGCCAGCACTGCAGTCGTCCTCAGCGATCTCGGTGCAGCACCTATGGGCTTCAGTCAACCGCTGGGTGCCACGTCCATTAGACATGGAATACGAATAATACATATTTTCGCACATAATGGCACGACTGCTTACTGCATGGCCCTTGTAAGTAAAACCAGTTTATTCGATACCAGAGTGTGTCATTTAGAAAACTGGCTACACCAGACACACTCCTATCATATAATGCACCTGAATCGCCTCACTAACCACTCAAATGACAGACCGACGTCCATACAATCCAAGTCTCGCCACCCGAACGGGAAGCAACATCCTGGCTCAGCCCGGAGCTTCCGTACAGCAGCACGTCGTGAGCACGCCGCCCCGCCGTGGCACCGAGTGGCACGTGTGCCAGCACGGCTGGCGTGGCACGGCCTAAGTGGCGCGGCCGACGCGCCGGTGACGACGATGGCGTACGTGACGGCGCCGTCGGTCTGGGGTCGGCGACGACGCGGCGCCATCCGGCCGGCCCGGTGGCGCCGCCGGGCTGCTCCGCCGCGCGGCAGCGGCCGCCGAGCCTGCGTCGTCACAGCTGGTGTGACCGGCTCCGATCGGCAAAAGTTCGCCAAAGTAGCCGAAAATTGACGTCAAAGCAGTGCAGGACCGCTGACGCGGTCAGTGGTGCGCTTCTGAAGCCACGACAATTTCTGAGTTGGTGCACGGAAGCATGCCCATTGCACAGCACAGCTCGTGCATTGTTTTGTCAAGTTAAGCCGCAGCTTTGTGAATCGTACAGCCCCTTCAATGCTACTCGGCTTTTTACTGGTCAGACCATGTGCTTAATGCGTAGTCCAGCCATGGTCAAACAGGGTGCGGACTGCGGGCCCGGGTACGGAGTCCAGGGAGTTCAGCTTAGACCCGGCATAATAAAGCATGTCGGGGGGGGGGGCTGAGCTCAGACTCCGTGCTGGCCCCGAGGCTGGTCCGCAGGTCAATGGAGATAAGTTGTACAGGGCCCAGTCTGGATCAGGATTATTTACCAGACTTTCGCATCAGTGACAGTGCGGTTTAATAGGGAATTAGCACTTTAACATTAAGTTTTTAACTGAGATAGCCAGATTGTCGGGTGTACTGAGAAACCTCTAAATCTGAAATTTTTCCTTCCAAAACGATAGTTACTGAGTTTGAAACGCAAAACCGTTGTCAGTATGTGGTCATATCTTCATACCGTCACAAATCCCGTGACGTACGCATACGTCATCAGTAGTTACTCCACTGTGATTTCCACCGCATTGCTTTTTGAACGTCCGCCCAGTATTTCAGGCTACCGAAAGGTATTGACTTGAACAATTGTAAAATGATGCCCAATATTCCCTTTGTCCAGTTTTGCATTGGATTTCAATTTGAAAATAATGGCAGACAATGTCTTTGAAAGGCCTAACTGTTGATGGGTAGTTCGAACCGGTAGCTGCAATATTATCCGCAATAGAAGCATTATCAGTACTAACTAAAGTATTTCACTCAATGCCAATGGGCAAATTCACTATGGTGGATATGTTATAAATAAATATTTATGTCAATTGTGAACCGATTTCCAATTAAAAATACCCATAGATATACTATGTGAGTTGACAAAAATGTGTTGATGGTGGCTGGGTAATGTTTCATGCAATACAATCAACCAAATATTAGACAGTTTGTGTTGTTTGCGAGATAGTTCGTTTTTTCCAAAAAACATGATTGGCCATAACTTGTGAATTTTCATTGGATTTCCATTGAAAATAATACAGACAAGGTTCTTCAAAGGCACACTGTTATGGTTGTAGTCTTACACGTTAGCTTAATAATCTTCTCCCAAATAGATAGCATATGCATGCTAACTAAATAATTGTCATTCAATGGCTAATCACACATTGGACAAATTCACTTGGTGTGGATAATAGTTTTAAGTAACTATCATTATCAGTTAGTAAGTTGATTCCTATTAAACATTACAAAAGATGCTTAGAATAGACCCTAGTATAGCAAACACATTAACACATTTTGATAATCGCTCACCGAAATAAAATTATTTGCGAGTCAGGAACCAGCGAACGGAAGTTGTTACGTTTTTACGCATCTGATCAAGGAACTGATTTTGCCGTTCGATGCCTCCTTGGTGCGTCACAATCGCGTTGTGACGCATTATTGTGTACGTAGCATGTAACATATGACTTATTTTTCAATTACAACAAATTCCTGACTTTTTTCGCAAAATGATGCCAGGACCGGTAATCCAGGGCATTCTTCTCCATCATTCTACATACTTTCCAGCAGAAGAATGCTATATTCCTTTAAGCGGTGTGAGGAGTAGTTCAGCAGGAGAATACAATGATGAGGGAGCGAAGGATGACGGCTAACGTCAGCAGGCGCGGATCCAGGATTTCGGTCAAGGGGGGGGGGGACAAGCGCCCCCTGGATCCGCACCTGGTCACTCAGTGTGAAAGGAAAACATCGAGAGATAGGTGATAGTAATATGAAGTTAACATCATAAATGCTGCGGGAGTTCATCGAGGATCGGGACACGGCTGGTGTGCCATGTGGTATGGCGTTGAGGCCACCAACTGGATTTAACGAGACTGCAACTTAAGCCCGTCTGAGACGGCATCGCTGCTTACGTCAATGCCACCCCCAGTTTCTGCTCGTATGGGCCTCAGCGTTGAGATATCCCTGGCGTCTAGTATATTGGAGAATCTAGCCTCTCGTCACCCGGCTAACGGATGCGAAACGGGGTGTCTGAATGACGGTAGCGATGTAACGAGCCGTCTGAGCTGAGCGGATGTCAAGACCAGAAGCTCAGCCCACTCCGCCTAAGCGGGCCACGAGCTTCGGCAGCTCAGCCATCAGTGCAGTTCCGCCAACAAAAGTCCAGCGGCATTGGAGAAGCCAGGCGATCGGAAACGATGCGGTTTGACAGGTTTAAAGCATACGGGCGGGGAAAGAGATAGCACGATGAAAGAAAGGTCGTCAGTGTAGGTGATGTGAAAAGTCATATATTTAACAAAACGGTAGAGGTCTTTTTAGCTTGGTCATCCACACAATAATATAATAGAAGTCACCAGCTGACTTAAAATTTGAATTTTATGTAAATCCAAAGAGAATCCCATAAATGGCCACAATTGTTGAATTTAACTCTTCGTTGAGCTGAGCAGTGTAAAAACCTCGATGCCCTGGAAGGAGTTTGGGTGGCTCTTATTGTCAACATAAAATGACAAACCATTTGCAAACCATGACAAACAGAACACAATCCAAACTTCTGCCCAGCGGAAAAAATGCGACGTTATGCGTCGACAGCGAAGAGTTCTACCGTATCATCTTCTATGCGCACCCTCCACGCATTTTCCTCCCATTAGCAGAACTGATGAACGTTTATCATATACAACAAATATTTTGTGTGAACTGGGCAACGGTCGTCAAAACTTGGATGTCATGAAGCAGATAATCAATCAATCTGTCCAGCTAAACATAGTTCACTGTTGATAAAAATCAGCACAGTCTGTCAGGTGTCGCCGGTAGGCTTTCCTTGACAAGGTGATGCATGACGCGATGTTAAGATTAAATAATTATATCGATCACTGTTTGTATATTGATACAAGGTAAAATATATTCCAACTTTCAGCACCAAGTGATTCGAATTTTGAATGTGTCTTCAGAATGACACAAAATTCACTAGTGCAGAATGAATGTTTCCGAGTCTGCACGTCATTTGCGCACAGTCCGTGGGTCGAAAATCGAAGAGAGTTAATTACTTTACCATTTAATACGTTGTTTCGGTGGACCTTCATCAAGCGATGCAGTTCATAAAATACGGTTAAAAAACATTAATGCTTTAACAAATTTAGTGTATCCTCAGACTTTCGAGGGGAGTTCAAATAATGTATGGATAGTGGGGATCATATTTCAACTTGCAGGCATGACGCATGACCGTTTGCTGAATACGTTTCTCTGTTGGGCGATATGACGTTTCGAATTTGGTATACGGGGAAGGCGACCTAAGTCTCAAAACGGCAGACAGCGGCCTATCGCGAATGTTTCGGTCTATCTATTCTGTGACAGCCATTTATGATAAATACATCACAATTTTGCGCCACGTGGAATTACCATCAGCCACCGTTTAAAATCGCCCTCGTTTGCGACGTGTCTGAGGCGGTATCTGCTGACACGCGCGTCGTCTGCGCCTTTCTCCTCCTATCCGCAACTTAGCAGCGTTGAGCTGCTGCAGTAGCCTGTGTGGGTCGGTTGGCAGTGGTCTGGTCTGGTCTGGTTTGGTCTGGTCTGGTCTGGTCTGGTCTGGTCCGGTCCGGTCCGGTCCGGTCCGGTCTGGTCTGGTCTGGTCTGGTCTGGTCTGGTCTGGTCTCGGTCTGGTCTGGTCTGGTCTGGTCTGGTCTGGTCTGGTCTGGTCTGGTCTGGTCTGGTCCGGTCGCTCCGGTCCGGTCCGGTCTGGTCTGGTCTGGTCTGGTCTGGTTCGGTCCGGTCCGGTCTGGTCTGGTCTGGTCTGGTCTGGTCTGGTCTGGTCTGGTCTGGTCTGGTCTGGTCTGGTCCGACTGGCAAGCTTCCCCGCGCAGCTGCAGCTCCGCCGCCGGCTACATTGACAGCTCTCTGACTCTGACGTCCGATGACAGCCCCGACTGGTAGGACCGCACGGAGAGACCAGAGATAGTCTGAAAATGTGACGGCCTACACGCCTGGCAACGACCTCCTGACCCCTCAGTGCGCACCGCGACTGAGACAAGCCGCCTTCGCCATAGCCTTCAGCTACGCCATGGGATCGAGAGAGAAGAACAGGATGTGTCATTCCTGTTGACAACTAACAGTTGCGAGAGAAATACTGCCCGACGGACGAGCTTTGCCAATCTCCACTGGCTGCAACACCAAGACAAAATGCATTCAGCAACAGTGTAATGTCAAACCGTTCAGCGATGAAAGGGTGCGAAACAGATCACGACTCCACATTTAGCTATGCCGAAGCGGAACAGCCACAGCCTTTCAACGCCGTAACTGGCGTCCTTTGGGCGTTGTTTGGCTTCAGTCCGACAGCTCGAACAGCCTTCGACGAAACCCAGCCAGCTCCTCGCTACATTTAGTACTCACACTGGACGGCAACAGAATCACAATCATCGATGTGACCGAATTCTGACACAATCGGACATCAAGCGTCGACTCGAAACGTCACCACGCCGGCATGCCTCTACACCGATCAGCAGCAGCCGTTATCTCTAATCGGACCCGATCGCGGCCGGCGGGCGGCGCGGTGGCGTGTCTCTCCCAATCCTCTCACAATATGACACCCCAGGCCGAACCTCGGGCCAGACCCGGGCTTGGCCGAGGGTCGGACATCGATTTCGGCGGCTCAACTCCAGCCAGTCGACCCGGATCCCTTCTACTAATCCGCGGCGCCGCCAAACAGGCTCAGCGCGGTCCGCCGGAGCAGCACGACACCAATGTACCGCGTACGCGGCACGGTGGTACGGGAGGTCCGGCGCAGCGCAACACCAATGTACCGCGTACGCGGCGCGGTGGTACGGGCGGTCCGGCGCAGCACGACACACCAATGTACCGCGTACGCGGCACGGTGGTACGGGCGGTCCGGAGCAGCACGACACCAATGTACCGCGTCCGCGGCGCGGGGTACGCGCCGCGCAGCGCAACACCAAGTACCGCGGTCCGGGCGCGGTGTAACGAGCGGTCCGGCGCAGCACGAAACACAAGCCAATGTACCGCGACCGGCACGGGGTACGGGCGGTCCGGCGCAGCGTCAAACAAGTACCGCGTACGCGGCACGGTGGACGGCGTCCCGGCGCAGCGCAACATCCAAGTACCGCGTAAGCCGCGCGGTGGTACGAGCGGCCAGCCAGCACGACACACGCAATGTACCGCTACGCGGAGCCGGGGACGGGCGGTCCGGCCAGCGCAACATCAGAAGTACCTGGCGTACGCGCACGGTGGTACGGGCGGTCCGGCGCAGCGCGACACACCAATTACCGCTACGCGCGCACGGTGGACGGCGGTCTCGGAGCACCACCACACCAAGACCGCGTACGCGGCACGGGGTAACGGGGCGGCCGGCGCAGACGACACCCAGTACCGCGTAACGCGCACGGTGTACGGGCGGTCCGAGCCACAAGACACACCATGGAGGCGTACGCGGCACGGGGCGGGCGGTCCGCAGCGCAACACCAAATGTAACGCGTACGGCGTCACGGTGGACGCGGTCGGCGCAGCGCAACACCAATGTACCTGCGTACCGGCACGGGTGGACGGGCGGTCCGGCGAGGCGCAACACCAATACCGCGTACGAGCGCACGGTGGTACGGCGGTCGGACGCAGCGCAACACCAATGTACCGCGGTACGGCGCGCGGGTACAGCGGCCGGCGCAGCGAACACCAATAGTATCCGCGTACGCGCACGGTGTACGGGCGGTTCCGGCGCAGCACGAAACCAATGACCGCGTACGCGGCCGCGTGGTACGGGCGTCCGGCGCAGCGCCAACACCAATGTACCGCGTACGCGGCACGGTGGTACGGGGCGGTCCGCGCAGGCACGACACACCAATGTACGCGTACGCGGCCGTGGTACGGGCGGTCCCGGCGCGCACGACACACCAATGACGCGACCGCACGGTGTAGGGCGGCCGGAGCAGCGCAACACCAATGACCGCGTACGGCGGCACGGTATACGGCGGTCGGCGCAGCACACACACCAATGACCCGCGTACGCGGCACGGTGGTACGGGCGGTCCGGCGCAGGCAAACGAACACACTAATGTACCGCGTACGCGGGGTACGGGTACGGTCCAGGAAGAGACGGTTCAGAAAGATGTGACCGGAGCGGCGGGGAAACCGAGGTGCGGTGGTATGGTGCGGTGGTAAACGCAGGTACACCGTTGGTACACCGCTGGTCACCACCGGTGGTAAATGGCATGGTACAAAGCTGTATGTTGCGGCACGGTCCGGCAAGACATGGTGTGGTACTGCAAGGTAAAGCGCGATACAGCGCGGCACCGTCAAGTGCCGCGGTATGGTGGGGAACGTCGCGGTACGGCCGGGAACGTCGCGGTACGGCCGGGAAACGCGCGGTACGGCCGAGAACGTCGCGGTACAAGAACCATAAGCGGTCCTAGTACCGCAGCTGCCGACTCTCCAACAGACGGCAGCGCTCGTCACGATCGTGGTACGCGCCGCGAAACTCCGCATGACGCTAACAGCTCACACAGTCCAGACCAGATTGCCTCAGGCGCACATAGACAGCAAACCTATAGAGGTCAATGCAGCAAACAGACACAGGCGGGAGGGCCGGCGGAGGGCACTGCAGGCCGGACAGGGGTGGGGCAGACAGATAGGCAGACTAGCTGACAGACAGACAGGTGGACAGACAGGTGGACAGACAGACAGACATACGGGTATACAGACAGCCGGACAGGCAGCCAGACAGACAGGCAGACAGACAGATATGTGAGTTGAAAGAGGACGAAATACACGGATGATCATGCATACATATCGTCAAGCTAACAGCACGGGTAAACATTACTGATGAGTTGATGATATACATAGGTGTTTGAACATAGCCCTCCATAGCTATTCGTGCATTGAAATACACGCTGTGCAAACTGAACACTACATGCGAACGATGCGAACGACAAGCGAACAAAGCGCTGCGGCCTGCCGCCGACCGGAACGGACAACGGACAACGGACAACGGACAGGGGGAGTGGCCGAGTCGCGAATGATGGCCACCGGAATGGCGTGCGTCGATATCGGGAATCTGACAAACAACCCTCACGACGCACGATCGGACCCACCCTGCCTACCGCCCGGCTCGTGCTGTGGCTGTGGCTACGGCAGCGGGCGGGGACGATACGACAGGTGGACGGTGGGGCGGTGGGGGCGGTGGGGGCGGTGGGGGCGGTGGGGGCGGTGGGGGCGGTGGGGGCGCTGGGGCGGTGACGGGCCGTACCATACCTTTGCGGGCCGGGTGACAGCGGGCGGGCGGTCGGGGCACGCGGAACATGACAGCAGAGCGGACACCCGGCGGACGGTCCAGCATCGACTGCCAACCGACCGTCGGCCCGGTCCAGCCCTCCGGCAAACCACCATCGCACAATCGATACGGGGGGCCGCGGCCCACCCGGACCCCCGGGCACCGACACCACCGCCCACACCTCCCCTTGACAGACTCCTCCCCTCGACAGACGGGCCCTCATGTTCTATTAGGTTATCTGCCGAGAGGGTTACCGGTGGAGTTGGTGAAGGTTTCCAGACTCTCTGTGGTTAAAAACCTAGCGCCGGTAAATACGCGTTGGTGAAAGTTCACAGGCTCTCTATGGTCAAAAGCTTAGCGCCGGTAACGACGCGTGGCAAATCGAAACGAAGTAAGGAGTAAGAGACAACAAACGCGGGTCGAGGCAGGACAGGTCCCCCAGGTTGGCTAGCAGTTCGGTGCGATGATATTCCGTCGCGTACCGCTCTGCCAGGCTGACGTGCTGGTTAGGTTATATATTTGTGAAAATCACCGGCAGAATGACCCATTAATGGAGGGCGTTGGCATTGTAAAACATCAGCCAGAATGTAAAGTGTCACATGGAAGTGTTCATAACAGGCACGTCGTCGCGTCGTGTAAACGTGCTGAATTAAAGTAACGAAACGACGGTAGGGTGCTTGCGTTAGGTTCAGGCGGAAAGCCATGCCTCCCGTCAGGATGTTATGGAATGAATCAAACCAAAGGGTTCATGATCTAATCCAATTAATTGCATTTTAATTGGATTAGATAGGAAACTTTGACTGGGACATAAATTGGAATTAGCTGGATTAATTACCATATGTTTAGCATTCAACAGTTCATAAAACGAAAGGCTTTAACCCTCGCCCTTCGGGGGTCCTAAACCGACCCCATGAGTTGTTTTTATTGAATAACTTTTTACACATGCAGCGCATCTTGTGAAATGGGTGGGTCGAGGTGGGCCGCATTTGTTGAGTGGTTTTAACAAACAATTATATCGTGATTGCTAAGCGGTTCGGTGGACGACTTCTGTGTGAGAGATGGTCGGCTCATTTAGGTCTGAGTTTGAGGCTGTGACCTATGACCTTGTGTGGTTGCATAGTGGGTGCATGGTGTGGATCCAGGACCTCAGCTATGTGGGTGGAACCGTTGGTATCGCCGCCTGAGCAGCCCATGAGGGTCCGATGCAGGTCTTGTGTTGGTTGGCCACGCCCGGTAGTGACTCAAGATTGTGGAGGTGGAGTTGGCTCTTTGGATTCTCCTCATGGCGTGGGCGCGATGGCATGTTGTGGGAACTGACCCCGGGGTCGCTGAGAGCTGTTGTGACTGTCTGTACGGCGTGCGCCCGTCTGCTGTTTGTGCTGCATGTGGCAGTTTGGCGTTCGTTGTCGCAACGGTGCTCTGTGCGTGAAACGTGTTGTGGTCAGCTCGCTGTAAGTGTCGGGATAATCGATGTGGCTGCCTGTTGTGCCTCCGCGAGTTGTGCATTAACAGAATGTGTAGGCTGTGTCGTATCGAGAGATGGTCGGCATCGATCTGCCCAGGCGCTTAGTCTCGGGTCCGCGGTCTGGGAATGTATAGCCGTTGGCGAAAGGCGCGGGGCTGCCCTGCGGGCGAATCCGGTGACGAGGATGCAAACCGAACTACGGGTTAGCCACGGGGCAGAGGGGCCGCTTCGGTTGACTCAGGCAGCACACGCTAGAGGGGCCGACCGTCTGCCAGGCAACCATATACGTCGATGCACCGAGTGGCGTGGGTTCGCTCAAACGTTTCCCTAGGCGACTTGACCGGTGGTTCATGTTTTGATGCCCGTGGGTCGGGAGTCGCTCCCGGCGGCCGGTCGGCGGCGGAGCACAGGTAGGAGGCCGCGACATGACGGGAGGCGGGACGAACCAGGTGTGTCCGGACCGTCGTGCGCTCCGGCCGGGGGGATCAAGCTCGAGTATTAGGAGCTGCCGGGGGTGGCCCGCGGGCAGGATCAGAAGGACAGAGTCGCCTGGCACGGCGAATGCGCGAATTGCGACACCGACATCTCAGGCGCGACTCGACCAGGATAACGGAGGCCTCTCGGCAAGTATGAATCGCGCAGGAGGGTCACAAACCGCCACACCTACACTGCAACTCACAATCATGTGCACCCTTGAATTAGAGCTGCGGACCCCAGCCTCCTGACGCCGCCACCAGATCGTACAGGCTGGCCATGGCCCATCTGAGAGCACTGACTTAGATGCGCCAGGTTTGTGGGTATGGTCACGCCAGTGGTTAGAACGCGGAATTACCAAATGCGGTATCAGGCCCCAGAGCCTGGAAGAGGTAACACCATGTTCGGAACACGGCATCCACAACGAATCACCCAAGGACGCATGTCGTATGAGGCTGGTATGAGTACCCTCCATTAACTAAATTTTATACGCTTAAACTTGAATTGCTGAAAATCGCCGACGAGTGTGCCATAATTAAATCGTCCGTCAACATGTTAAATAGTAACACCGGACCCCTTTTGGTGCGGGATCAGATGGCCCGCCATTTTATCAATGAAGCAGGAGAGCAATTATGAAGTATTGCATTATACAAATGCTCATATGAATTGATAACTGCTTATAACACTTCACCGCGGCCTTTAGCCATAGTTCCTCAGAACAACGTTCTAGAATAATTTTGATCGTGCTATTGCATAATATAACTACAGACACCGCTTCGCTTGTGGCCCTTATGTGGTGTGCTCACTTGTCAATGGATCGTTCACGCACTACACAGCAGATTATATGATACTTGTTGATCCGATAAACAAACAGGCGGCTTAGGCAATGGTGTGCCACTTTCATATCTCAGATTTGATCTTCTTCGGGTTATATGCACTAATTAAGCAGGGATCCAGACGACACATACTTAAAATTTTAATGACTCTGGCGGTTGTGCACTTCATCTTTCATAATCACGCTCCTAAAATTTGCTTTTACGATCATACTCATGTTTATTGTTAGTTCATATTAATTAATATTGCACAAATGTATAATAACATGTAAAAGCCCTTTCGCATAGTTGGCAGGTGTTTCACTAATCTTCACTCCAGGATTGAAAAACATATTTTCCCACTATCGTATAACACACGTACCCTCGGTTGTCATATGTAACACAATGAAACGCGTTATTCTGCCGGTGACATTTTTTCTAATTACAATAGACTCATCATCGTGTTTCCAAAAACCCTTAGGCCTCCAGCTTTCATCATTTTCTACCCCTGCTTTCCAAACCCTGGCGTGCACGGCGGCTTCGGAAGAAAGGTCAACTACCGAAAATCCGGGGTCCATATATACCAGCCAAACGCACGCCCATGGCACCATCCGCAAGACCGGCTCAGGCAACCTCTGGGAGCAGAGGGACATTGGGTGCCTGGGCCAAGTGTCCTGCCGGGCTTGACCTGTGACCCAGGTGTGGACGAGCCGCTAGCATAGACTAATCCCCTGTGCCCTGGCCGACCCGGCCGTGTCTGCTCGGCGCACGCTTTGTCTGACCCTCTGCTGATCATGGCCATGTAGGGGAGCTCAATTTCCCAATCCTGGTCCAAAGTGCTTCTCTTTAGAAATTGCGACCCACTGCCGTGTGATTAGATCTTTGGACCGAGGAGCTTGCAGGTCACACCAACGGTGAATGACACGGTCGGCATAGAGGCCACCGGTGGACCTTGGTAAGAGACAGCAGACGCATAGAGGCGGTCTTGCCCCTTGGGTGTCTCCCTGCCCGGCTGCAGCGCTTGACGCTCCTGGCGCGAGCACCCGGGCTTTTATATAGCATCAAACGCGAAACACCACCTCTGGAATCCCTTAGATAGGCGATCGGGCCTGGCTCGGACACGACTCTCCGTGTCGCTGCGGGCCTGATCCTGTGACCACGATGGTCGAGAGGACTTCTTACCACCCGGTGTATTACGAAGCAGCTCGTTCTCACCTGAGTATTACCGATACGGTGTAACCGAGCTATGTGCCATTCTGATGTAACCCGTCGAAGATCGTCGATCCCGTTGGGCTGTTCCACGTGCCAGTTATGCCCGCAAGGGTGCAATAGCGTTCGGCCCCACTCGATACCACGGGCAGAGAATCGTCGAGGCGACCACAGCAGTCCAGTCCGAACTTCATAACGACCTGGGTCAGAGCATGTCTGCTCTGCGATCTGGAGGGGGGGCCGAGAGAGAGGGCCGCGGGACGTCCGCGCGACGCCGCGGAAATATAGAACACCCAAAGTCGAGTCACATAGTCCAGACCGCCACGCTGCGCGATCCAGGTGACGGGTGTGTAGATACGGAGATAACTCTCAGGTACCCGCTGTCGGTTTTTAAGAGGGAAAGGGCATCCGAAGTAAAAATCACTTTCGCGGGGAACATTGGCATCACGTAATAACACTAATACTGAGTGTGTGGGTATCTAGGAAATTATGCGTCCACGATGCAAGTTACTATCAAGGTTATTGACGTCTCTCCTGCGGGTCAAAGGCTATGATTCTTCGAGAGTCTCAGCGTTGACTCTCTCTATCCTGGTCGGGTCCTCCGACCATGGGTTTTTGGCCTCCGGGCTATCGAGCAGTTGTCATATTAAAGAGTGCGTTGGCTGTAAGTCGTAGTGCTCAGGGGTTTGATTCTTCTGGACATCCCTACAACTACAAATCCCCTCAAGGGACTTGCGATACGGTATGGACTTAGCGTGGGGACTTGCGCTCGGACTCAGGGATTTTTGGGATCTCATATGGGACTTCTAGGGTGGGAGAGCTGGTTTTGGGCATAGCAGCCAGGCGAGGGTTTCAGTGAGGTTGGTTTGGCGGGAGCCCCTGAACTCTGGCCCAAATTTATGTTGGAGCTCCACCGTTCTTTCGCCTGCCTCACTGGCTGACGGCGTTGAGTGCCTTCACGCGACGGCTGGTCGTGGTCCGGCCAGTGTTGGACATTCCTTAGCACCTCATTTGCACGGGCCGCCCACCGTACCGCGTCGCCATACTGGTGGCAGCTGCTCCGGTGAGCTCGGCGCTCGCCGCGAGACACGTGCGTGGTGCCTCAATGTCCTCGTCGCCCGGGTTCCCGTTGGGGTTCCATCAGGTGTGTGATTTCTGCCGCCCCAGGCCATCCGCACCGTGGCCTATCGTGTCATAGTAACAGCCATCCCGGGCCATCGGGGTGGCACGTAGGTAGCGAGGTTCTGCAAGGTCCGTTGGGGTATCTGTGTTGGGGCTACCCGTAGGGTTAGCGCGTGTGGGTCTTGGGACTCGCGGGGTCAAAGGGGGCGACTGCTGCACGCACGAGGCTCAACGAGCAAAAATACCAAGCCCGCATGGCCGGGAGAGATAGGGTGGGTCACCGATGGAAGTCGCAGTTGCTGGACCAGGCTCGAAGCATCGTTTCGTTCTTAGGTGGCAGACGTGAACTATAATGACTAAGAAAGGCGTAGTGCCCGAGAGGTTACCTCGAGGCTCGATACCAAGCGAGTCGTGATAAATCGATCAGGTAAGGTCACAAGATCGCGCCTCAGGCAGCCTCAGATCCCACGGTCGGCATTGGTCACTATCGGAGCCTCTCAGGGCAAGCAAAGGCGTGGATCCAATGTTACCAGAGCCTCAAGTCAGCGCTCTGATGCACCACATTTTTCATCAGGCAGGGCCCTCGAACGAATCGAAGCTTGGCGGGACTTACTGTCGTCGTTCACGTGCATAGCCAAAATAAGCTAAGGACAAAGACGATTGACCAAGGAGCAGCCGAAACATCGCATACTACGCACGTTCCAGTCTCGCTTCATTCTCAACATATCCAATACCGGATCAATATCAGTGATCTGTCAGCACTAGAACTCTGTATCTCGCTTCGCACCGTATCTCTAGACATGCCGGGGCCAATGACCACATACAGCTGAGACATCACATCAGGGTAAGCCAGGCTGTACAGTATCAAAAGCGTAAACACCGGCCCTAATACCGTTCATTAGGAAATCTAAAAGACATACATACATACAACCTAGCGACCCAAGGGTACTAAAGATACACCTGAGATCAATCTCTCCCAGCCGCAGGGCATACAGCTCCACTCACGCTCCTCAAGGCAGCAGTACGGTCGGCAGGTCAGCACCTATACATAGGACATGCCACTCTACCATCACACGTAAGGTAACCCAAATAAGACAAATCACGATACTTTACATATACAAGACACCGTTGACACAGACCATAACGCGGTGCACTCACAGGCATAATATTACATTGACATCTACAGGATATCACAGACCTTGCGCACCTAAGACTACCATGCCATGGCATGGCACTGGCACTGCATCCCGGCCTCGGACAGGGGCGATACAGCCTGCTCACATGCATGCGAGATACATACCTCTACAGTCTACATGGACCTGGCGTCGATACCCAGTACAACCGATTTCATTGGATCCGCTAACGCCGACTAACAGCGATATCTAATTTATACTACGGGACACTGCAGTGGCGTACCCGGCGCCCGTCGCAGTGGCACGGTTTCACACTAGCCGGACACTCTCAAGATTGCCAAGTTCGACCAAGCTGCGCACCCCGAAGCAGCTGACTGCATATAAAGTTTCACATGTAAATACACTATTTCATGCAAGTCCACTCAAGAAATCACTAGAACAGCTATGTAACAATCTGAAATCACTAGTTATTCATAATCAGTACATACATTCGACAATATTGCAACATCATTAGCAACTAAAACAGAGTCATTATATCATTGCCATAAAGTTATTCAGTACACAGGACAATAAGTAGTGCGACCTAGTCATATTCGAGTTGTAACGGGTATCATTGTTAGCACATTAAAAGCATCGGTGTTAACATTTACTTAAATTATCTAATAGCATTCACGATACACTCAATGCCAGTGAAGCATTACATAGACTAGCCGAATAATCCTCAGTTCTCTTAAATTAGTTCTCATATAACTATACATCGATGCTAACAGAGACGAGACCCCATACTAAACACAGTTACAATTGACATTCAACCTATAGCTGATGTATCGCGGCTGCTGTATAAGCCCAGGCCAACGCTGTGACTAACACACTACTCACCCACACAAGAAACAGGTATTCGTTGCTCGTTTCCCTCCATTCACCTGACGTCAGATTTCATTTGTGACCGAGAATCTACGTGTCGTCGCCACTTGGCGTCCGGTTCTTATACCTTAACCTAACCCATCTCGCGGTGCAGCAACACTGCACACACCCTCTCACTCCACTAACGTAGCCACATCACACTGACCATGTCCATAGGAACAATAACCCAAACTAACAGACGAAATGACCCGCACGAGGCGCTCTGGCGGGGGGTGGCGGCAGCATAACCTCAGCCGCGATGAGCATGGCTACTGGTTAGTAACCCACCAGACGGCGCAGTCATAACAGGGCCGGCTGTGCAAAAAGTATTCGTGCAAAAACACACGTCAACTGGAGGACCGCAGCGGTACCGCAAGTTGGAAAGGTCCCCTGACTCGTGACCCACATTCGCCTGACTGATAGTGAACGACTTCGTGAATGTGACAATTCCGTCAATTCCCTCTTTACAAGTCAAGCTGACAAAATTCCCTGAGATGGCACCAAGTGCCACTAAGGGCTGTGTACGAGCACACCAAGTTGATCCAGTGTGTTCAACACATACCAAACTGGTACAGGATTCTCCCCATCGACAAACTGAACGAGAGCTGACTCCGAGCTGAGCGAACATCTCCGTCACTCAGTGGCGTGCCAGCCACCACCGTCGCTCGGTCGACGGTAGAGTATGGAAGAAGCTCCACCGCCACCGCTACCGTCAGCTGGCCCCGCTCCAGAACATAATACTCCGCGGCGGCGGCGGCGGCAGCGGAGGCACCGGCTCGGACGGCTGGCACGCAGCGATTAAACGGCGCGCTGCCTCTGAAAATACCGCGGGCGGCGGCGGGGCAGCCGCAGCTCGGGGGCAGCCACCGAGACGCGTACTGCAGCCGACACACGAGCCGCAGGCTGGCCGGCGCTGACCGCGGCCCGGCCGCCGCCCGAGGCTGTCTCCCTGCCGCGCTATTTCAGGAGAGCCGGGCCGGACCGCGGCGGCCCCGCCCTCGGCGCGCACCAGCCGCAGCATGGCCCGCTTGGAAGCGCATCAAATATGCCGGCCTGACTGGCGCGCTTGATAGCAGATGTCGCCAGCAGCGGGCGGCGAGGCTAGTTGACGAAATGGCCACCAGGCAGCAGCACTGCGCAGCCAGCAGCTGCGGAGGAGTCACGTTTTTCACGGCGAACCGGTTCTTCGCTTCTGAGTTTTGAGACTGAGTTTCAATCGTGGCAGCGACGAAAATGCCTATGCATGAAAATGCCCTTATAATTTAATAACTTGTATGCAATTTGTTAGAACATCAACCTTGAACAGTATGGAATAGTAGCAAGTTAGAAATGCTATTTTAAGTTAAGGTGTAGTGGTAACTAATGTGCAATGGTAAAATGGTGTCTAGCTTCAGTCATGCCTTTAAAGATATGTGCTGTTAACTAAGTCCACTGCTTATCATATCACTCACTCAGCAATAACACAAAAGGGCTATTTCAACAACAAACCAGCAGTCCAGACATAGCTACTTTTCTATTTGAGGTAGGACATGCACTGATTTTCCTCTCCCTGAGTCCTCATACAAAATGAGTAGGTACCAGTACAAGAGAGTAAAAATGCATGCATCAGTTACTTATGCATGAATTCTGAAAAGAAACCGGCACAATGTTATGCAAATAAATTGCATTGCCAGCAATGTGCAGATAAAAAACTAAGTGAAGCTGAAGAATAGCACAATATACTCTTTAGCTTGTACAAATTAAACAAGCACTATCACAAAAATCTGCATTTTGGGGAGATGGTTAAATGAGCTTGCACTAACCTGAACACAGCTCAAGCAGCTGAAGAAAAGGGTAGCAAAGGTTATAATTAGTAATGAAAAACATTAGGTAGGTATCCTTAACAGTGAACAGCATAGTTTCCTATAAAGCTAGCCCATCAAAACAATGTGTTTAAACAGACAAGTTACTAATCAAATACCAGAGACCATTATTGCCATAAAAACATTTAAGTACACTGTACAGACACATAACTATCCCAATCCAGCAAGGGAAGGATGGACCAATTTTCCATATAATTTTCTGACATAAGGTTATGGTCATCTTGTAGAAGGTAGAGAGGTCATGACACAATGGAGTACACTCATATGTTCATGTTAAACTCATTTTATTTCCTCAGGAGCTGAGAAAATGTAGCAATGGTATTCATTGAATATTTAAAACCACATATGAGTAAGCCATACACACAGATCAGGTGAGTAAACACAAACATGATAATAAAGTCAATTGTACTGTCCAAACCAGGGCGTCCAAACTAAGTCACATATTCTATAAACAAGTCTGCATTTAACAAAGTTCAAGTTCACCTACCTGTTGAGTCCATTTTCATACAGTAGTCACCTCCTCTCAGTCTCAGTGAATTAAAATTGTTGAATTAACAATTAAGCAACACTGTTTTTCTTTAGAGTCTGATTGGAGCACCTGATCCAAGTGCTTGATTAGAATTCATTCATATATCACTTTGATGCATACACCATGCACCACTTCACCAGGATTTAAACATAAAAAATGTTTTCTTAAAACTGTGCTTCATGTGAAATGTACAAGTCACATGTTGATGAGTACATGGAAAGCAGATAAATTATGATGGAAGAAGTATTCCATCAGATTAACAAATGAAGGACCCATGATGCTATCAAACTCTCCCGCACATTCCCCACCCGTCGGTTCCAACGGTTATAGGGCCTTGGTTCCAACGTTATTTATTTTGAGATAATAACGCCCACACAACAGCGGTTGTCGCACGCAGCATGCGGCCTTGCACGCAGCTGTATACAACTCTAACAGCATAAAACTATTAAATACATTTATGGTGCTTCTGAGACAAGCTATTAACTTTGTTGACATATGATCACGTGGTACTCGCTACATTACGTTGTTTTTAATATTATATTTTCCCTGGTTTGTATTATTTTATATTATATAATAATGAGTCACTAACTAAATGTTTATTTAATGACATTTTGTGAAGGAGTGCAAAATAAAATGAATGACATCTTTTAAATTTTACAGGAATATTGCTAGTTCAAAATTTGTCCGCTAGTAGTGCTGATGTCTTATGAAGCAAAAGTTGACGGCTGAAGGTTGTTACTGTCCGCTCCAGCTGAGGCCAAGCGTGCGTTGGAAATTGTGCGATGTTGGCCGGTGCTAGTTGCTTGTTGTTAGGTTTGTCTGTAGCACTGTGACTGCCGTAATAAGCTATAAATACTGTCATAAATTAAAACAGTTTGCTTTTTTTGAGAACAGGGCACACTATCTCATCTTGATCTGCGGTGCTGATCGTGATTGGCGTCAAAAGGCCAATAGCCTGTGAAGTTTCTTAAATTGACATCATTTAGGTATGCTTTTATCTCCATTAATATATACTTTTCCTTTCTACTACTTGATTGCGCAATTTTTGCATGCTCTATTGTTTATGTGGGTTTTCCTTGCTCTTGGGCCAGACTGCAAAGTATGGTATATTCACCTAGATCTCGTTGGTGTGGGACCGTCCTGGCTGGTGCAGATTTAGAGCTGATGTGGATTCTGTGTGGTGCGGATTTGGTAGGGTGTAGTGCAGACTTGTAATGGTGTGACTGCGGTGCCAATGCTGCTCTGCAGGTAACAGTCACACGTGACACGGGGCAGATTAACTTAGCAGAGCTTTACATGCTTTTTCACATTAGGAACTGTTGCTGAAGAAATGTTCTCTCAGTTTCCAATCTATTAAGAGCGTTTTACTGGTTTTGATAGGTTGGTGTGGATCTTTGGCTGGTCTGGTGCAGACTGGTGCAGATTTTTGGCCTACTTGGTCCGGGTTGGTGCAGATGTTCGTCATGGGCTGGTGCGCCTCGTCAACTCCTGTGCCACACTTTGCAGTCTGGCTCTTGGGCTTTGGTGCGGCCCCTTACCAGTAGTTACAACACCTTAAAACCCCAATCATCCTACTGTGTGAAAGTATAAATTAGGATAAATGACCATAAGACCATACATGTTCTAATGCAAGACTAGTCTGAACAATGGTTTAGGCATTTTGGACAAGATCTTGTTTGTGTGGGTGTGCCCTGACCAAACAATATTTGGAAAAGCTGGTGCAGTGTGCTGCAAATATGGTAGGGCACTGTGCAGACCTGTAAAAATGCAGTACCTATGCTGTGCTGCAGGGTAACAGTTTGCACTACAATGGACAATAATAATGCAATGGTCAAATTACCCCATTATTGGTGTTATTGCCACACAAGATTACCATTAATCTTTGACCAAGGTACCTGTCAGTCGGTGCCATGTGTAAGTAGTATAGCAAGGGGTGGGTGGTAAAGCCAGTTTGATGATATCACTGGTGTCTCATGTCAAAGCTTACTTGAACCAATCTCAACACAGAGTTAGGTTTTAATCTCTATCAGCAGCAATATATTATAAAGGTTAGTTAAATTTTGCTCAGGATCCATCCAGAAGCTTCCAGACAAGATTTGCAGACAAAGAACTGCAGCTAAATATTTTGTCATGACACCAGTGACGTCATCAAACCACCTGCACTGCCCGGCCCTTACTACTCTACCTATACATGACACACCAACTGACAGGTACCTTAGTCAAAGATTACCTGATTACCTCCAAATAGTTTACTCAACTTTCCAGTAAACTTCAGAGATTTGTAGGAAAAACTGCCTTTTGTATATTTGCACAATAATTTCCCTATTGATGAGAAGTATTTATATTTTTTGTTTTATTAAGTCCAAGCCTTTTTAATGGATGGACTTCTGAGGGCAGGTCCTGTGCTAAGCATAGTTTGTTGCACAGGCCTTGACCCCTGCCATCTGATCAAGCAATCCCTGGCAGCCATCAGAATTTAGAAGTGAAAGTTTGACATGCTTTGTTGTTCATATGTATTCTACTGCTCTTAGGCATTGGTAGTCAATGAAGGTGTGGAGAGACTGGCATCTTAGCGTCAGTTATCGAGTGAGTGTGACTTTTTTCCTGCAATGAGTTTCTCTGGAACAGTTTTTTTAACAATGTCTTAACGCCGTTTTGCTGCCTGATGTCTATGAACTATGGGTATCGTCAGCCAGACCTTCTACTAGTCTGGGGAGAGGTGAGACTGGCTCTGTACCAATGAGCGAGGCCGCCTACCGTTTATCGCATTCTACCTGACCTGCTGACCGGTCAAGGTCAGCGGCTGCTATAGCTGCGGCCGGCGCGCTGCTGTAGCTGCGGCCGGCGTGCTCGAGCAGGGGCGATGCCAGGCCGTGGTCGGAGGGAGCGGCTGTGCCGAGTGCTGTACCAGCCGATACCAGTCGGTGTTCATCTGCCTGTCGCCTGCCGGGGCGGGGCCGCGGTCGGGGCATCCGAGCCGGACGGCAGCTGCAGCAACGGCGACACCGCATCGACGCGACGTTGTGCGCAAGGCACAGTCGTCTGAAGTCTGTTCTGAGCTGCACACCATGTCGTCTCACCCTCCGACGGACCCTCTTCATCATCATCCCTCGACACGCCTCTGCGTCCGGGGCGAGGGACCGCGCAGCTGGCCAACCGCTGCGGCTAGCGCACCTCGACGTGCGCTCGCTATTGGCCTCCCTAGAGGACGTCCTCACGTTACTGGGAGAAAACATCGATGTGTTGTGCGTCATGGAGACGTAGCTGCATGAGGACATGGACAGTCGGTTCCTCATCTTTCCCGGCTACAGCACCATCAGAAGAGATCGACCAGCCCGCGGTGGCCGACGCGTGCGTGGCGGTGGGATATGTATCATATACTACCGGTCACACCTGTGAGCTGAGCGGCTTGACGTGCCCTCGGCCGGCTCGCCGCTGGAGAGCACATGGGTCAGTCTGGGCGGCTGTCGGCGGCTGGTGGTATTTGTTGCCGCCCCGGCTGCTGCCACGGAGGACCTGCACGACCAGCTGGTGCATCTACACGGCCTTGGGAGGAGCGCTATTGTTCTCGGTGATATGAACTTCGACTTCCTGACCCCGGACGTGCTAGGTCTCAGATGCTACACGCAGATGCTTCAAATCAGAACATGAGCATTCAGTAGGTAGTACTGCGTGGTGACCAGGCACAACACGGCGGGTAACAGAACCAGCCCAGGGTCCTCATCAACCACGTCATCGTATTCAATTATGAAGTGGTATGCAGTGGCGGTGTGTCAAAGGCTGCATTATTAGTCATTCTGAACCAGAATGTGACATCATTTTCTGAGTTGGAATGCTGACTCTCCACATTGTAACGGAATGTCGTTTTTCATGGGCGCAAATTGACCCAAAGGTGTCGGCGCGCCCTCAAACCCCAATCAACAAACAAACGTCGTTTTTCACTGTGCTTGTCGCATACGTGCCATCAACATGTATTTTCTATTGTTGACTTGTTCTACAAAGGTTGCCATATTTGGTTTTGATGCTTTATTTCATTCCCTGTGTTCCAGCGGGAATTAACGGAATGTTCTAACTTCCCTGTCTGATAATTTTCAAGGGTATAAATATGTTCATGTCTGTGGGATAATATAGCTTCTGAATGTTCCCAAGAACACAGCCCAAGTTGGGGAAAGGTCCGTTTGCTGGGCACTGCTAAATATTAGACACATCTTTTTAGTGGTGCATCAGTGCTGCAGTGTATCAGTATCATCTACACCTCCAATCAATAGCCTCACCTCCAAAGGTCACCTCATCCTGATTGTAATAGCCCTTTCTTGAAGTCCCAATGGAATGAGCTAATATGGCCTGTTGGCGTAATTTTTAGATGGTGCTGTAGGAGGGCGTTTTACTAAGGCCTGGAATAAACTAACAGACATTTTCAAAAAGGGAGACTTAAGCAGCTAACTGCCAATTGCATGTGTGCAGGCGCGCTTGCGCACATGCGTGTCGGGTCCTTGTGTGTTTTGCTGAATCCGTCATGTCCTGTGTTTGTGTGCCGTGGCGTGTATCTATCACGGACACGATCCAACGGCGTGCGTGCCCACCCTGTGTCCTATCGTGTGCGCGGTGTGGTACCTATGTGTCCTGTACATCCCCTCCCCACGTTTGACTGATGCCCGGTGCGGTGTGGTATGTGTCTCTGTCCTGTGCATCCCCTCCCCATGTCTGACTGATGCCCGGTGCGGTGTGGTATCTATGTGTCCTGTACATCCCCTCCTCACGTCTGACTGGTGCGCTGTGCGCTGTGGTATGTGTCTCTGTCCTGTACATCCCCTCCCCATGTCTGACCGATCCCCTCTTCATTGTGCCGACAGCCGGCAGGATGGCCGACCGGCTGGGCTCGCAGCAGATGAACCTGACGGCTGTGCGGCGGCACGACCCGTACGTGGCCGACATCGTGGACAGCGCCACACAGGTGGCAGTCTACGAGTACAGCTCCGAGGCCAGCGAGTGGGTGAGTCCGACGCGGGGGAGGGGGTCTACGAGTACAGCTCCGAGGCCAGCGAATGGGTGAGTTCGCCGCGGGGGGGGGGGTCTACGAGTACAGCTCCGAGCCAGCCGTTGAGTGGTGAGTCCCGACGAGGGGAGGGGGTCTACGAGTACAGCTCCCGAGGCTAGCGAGTGGGTGAGTCCGACGCGGGGGAGTGGGTCCTACGAGTAGCAGCAGCGAGCCAGCGAGTGGGTGAGTCCGACGCGGGGAGGGAGTCTACGAGTGAGCAGCTCGAGGCCGCGAGTGGGTGAGTTTGCCGCGGGGAGGGGGTCTACGAGTACAGCTCCCGAGGCTAGCGAGTTGGGTGAAGTTTGCCCGCGGGGAGGGGGTCTACGAGTAACAGCTCCGAGGCTAGCGAGTGGGTGAGTTTGCCGGGGGGGGGGTCTACGAGTACAGCTCCGAGGCCAGCGAGTGGTGTGAGTCCGACGCGGGGGAGAGGGTCTAGCGAGTCAGCTCCGAGGCCAGCGAGTGGGTGAGTTTGCCGCGGGGGAGGGGGTCTACGAGTACAGCTCCGAGGCTAGCGAGTGGGTGAGTTCGCCGGCGGGGAGGGGGTCTACGGTCATAGCTCCGAGGCCAGCGAGTGGGTGACAGTCCGACGCGGGGGAGGGGGTCTACGAGTACAGCTGCGAGGCCAGCCGAGTGGGTGAGTCCGGACGCCGGGGGAGGGGGTGCTACGAGTACAGCTCCGGGCCAGCGAAAATGGGCTGAGTTTTTCGCCGCGGGGGGAGGAGTCTACGAATACAGCTCCGGGCGCGAATGGGTGAGTTCGCCCGCGGGGGGGGGGGGGGTCAGTCCTACGAGTACAGCAGCGAGGCCAGCGAGTGGGTGAGTCCGACGCGGGGAAGGGAGTCTACGAGTACAGCAGCGAGGCCAGCGAATGGGTGAGTTCGCCGCGGGGGAGGGGGTCTACGAGTACAGCAGCGAGGCCAGCGAGTGGGTGAGTTCGCCCGCGTTGGGGGAGGTCTACGAGTAACAGCTCCGAGGCCAGCCCGAGTGGGTGAGTCCGCCGCGCTGGGAGGAGGTGAGGGGAGTCTACGAGTACATTCCCCTCCGAGGCCCAGCGAATGTTGTGCGTTAGGCGGGGGGGGGCAAGGTCCTACCGAGTACAGCTCTGAGGCCAGCGAGTGGTTGAGTCCGCCACGCAAGCACGAACCCGTGGAGTGGGGAGGAGGAGTGCGGTGGTTTAGTGCTGCATGTGCTTCTTACTGGTCATTGGGAACTCAGTGGGTTGAGCTATCTAAAAAGTGGTGTGTTAAACTATCTATAAACAAAGCATAAAACTCTCAAAGTACTGTGTGAAGCCATCTTAGATGGTGTATTGACATTGAGTCATCTTAGAGCAGTGAGGTAAGCTATCTAAAAGACATGCATGGTGACTGTGTGAGTGCTGTGCAGCTCAGTAACACATCACTGTGCTGTAGTGCCGTGTTAGCAGTGTCTATGGCTTGTTTTAATTGTCTGAGTAATTCTTATTGTGCCTCTGGGAAGCAGTTTGTTGCTAGGTTTACCTAATGTCTGGGCTTTTACTGTAACACTTGGTCGGTAACACTACATCATGTCTTACGGTGTTCTGCTTTCTTTTCAGCAAAAGACGGACATGCAAGGGGCCCTATTCGTTTATAAAAGGTCAGTACAATTTCACTGGATGACATTGGCGATCTACACGACAGTCATTATGTAACCTGGGAATGGTGCATTTTAACTTATGCGTTACATAGCTCAGATCATTCTGCTTATGCAATGCATGTGTTAGTGTGTATGTCGAGGATATCACACTTGGGCTAACGACGTCAAATGAACTTAAACCACACAGGCTGCCCGTTTTATTTTGGTCTTAAGCAGCCTAGTCGGCCTACATTCCGGTTACGTGTTGTTACCGAGCTCGGCCAGCTCACCTGACGTAGCGTGCACAGGGAGCAGACACAAGTTACACACATCCTCGATAGATGGCAGCATAGGCGCCTTAGTAGCGAACCCAGCGTGCGTCCGCTCGCTATCACGGAGCTAATGTTTGCCCTGCCGGGACCAGATCCATGGTAAACGATCATTAGCACCGTCTGAACGTAGGGGAAGGAACAGGGATGGGCGGGCGGGCGGAAGGAAGGAAGAGGCAGTGGGCAGGCGGATGCAGAGGCGTAGCTGCTGCCGCCTAGCGGGAATATTCGTCACGATCTACTGAGCGATCGGAGGCGATGTCTCTGCTGTGCAGCCGAGCGAGGTCTGAGGAGGGACGCAGACCTCGCTCAGGACCAGCTGCCTGGAAGGAGCCCCCGCACTTCACGTGGTGGGGCCCGCGTGGGGGCTTGCCCCCGGTCCGCGGCGTGGCGAGCGCCGGGACAAGCGACAACCGGGGTCAATCTGCCTCCTGGAGGGCGGACACCGGTGGCCGACGAGCCACCACGTCGTCTCGTCTCGACATCGACTACTCCTGCTACATCGACGACATCTACGCGGGCCCGGGTGCCGCGCGGCGTGGCGAGCCGAGCGTGCCCCGGCCCGCTAGATAAATGAACCCGAAGCCCCCGCCAACAGCGCCCTTGGCGGGGGCCAGGGCGACCGCAGCAGGCGCTCCTGGGGCGGTCGCAGCCGCCGGGCCAGGAACCATCGCTACCGACTGAACCGCCAAGCGCGAAGCCGCCTGACCATAGTGTCATGGAACGCGGAGGGGCTCCGGACGAAACTCCAAGAGCTTCAACGCTGGCTCAGCGCAGTAAAGGCGGACGTCGTGGCGGTGCAAGAGGTCCAGCTGGCTGCCAACGTTCACCCGTCCATCCCGGGATACCAGACTGCAGCGGTCGCCCGTAGGGCGCGGGGGAGGAGGGACGACGGGGCGCCGCGCAAGGGCGGCCGACGTGGCGATTTCGTCGCGACGGGCTCGCCTTCGTCGAAACATCGGCCAGTCGCCCTCTTTCACCCCAGGACGACGTCACTGAGTGGTGCGCCGTCAGAGGTTCATCTAGTCTCGCCTTCTAGGTCCAACCTGCACGTACAAACACGATTGATGTCCACAACATCTACAGCCGCCTATCGTGCAGCGATGGGACGACGAGCGGCACGGACCGTTTCGATATGACGGCCTTCCAGTTCGTCAATGTCATCATCACCGGGACTTCAACGCTCCCACAGTGCGCCTGGGACCATGCATGCACAGACCCGGATAGAACCAGGCCCGGAATGATTCACAGAGTGGTCGATCGCCAACGGATGGGGGGTGCTCAACACCGGTGCTTGCCGGCCTCGCGCTGGCTACGGCTGGCCGGCCCGACTCACCACCCCGGACGTGTCCCCTGGTCCCACAGTGGCCTGCGCGGCGCTGCACTGGGCCAGTCGGCGAGGACTCGGAAGTGACCACCTTCCCGCAGGTTCAATGACCGCCACACAGGTCGGTGGCAGCCGCCGCGTCGGATCCGTAAGCCTCCGCTGGCCTTTCACAAGGCGGACTGGACGCTTTTAACGGGAGGTGTGAGGAGCTTGCTCGCGGCTGGGTCCGCCTCTCGGGCCGGCGCGCCCTCTATTGATGACGCCAGACCGCCGCATCTCGGGCGCGATCATGGAGGCGAGCGTGCGGCATGTCCCAAGGGGCGCCAGATCGACCCCAAGCGTGGGCACTGACCCGGAGCTGGGAGCTGGGCGGTGGCGGATAGCGCCCGTGAGGCGAGGGGCGGCCGCCCTCCAACAGCGACGCACACCGGCCAACCGAGAACGCTGGAAACAGGCGAAGAGGGAAGCCGCGAAGATAGAGGCCGAGGCTCGGAAGAGGTCGTTCCGGAAGTTTGCAACAGAGGAGCTGAACAAGCCGACGAACCTTGGCAAGGTTTGCAAGATCTTGCGGAATGGAGGGCGGTGTGCAGACGGCCGGGCCCCCGGTCGGGCTATTGGCGGGAATCACGGCCGGAGATAGGCTGTGGCGGACCGCTAGCAAGGCCGGAGGCGTTCGTCTGGCAACCTATGCCCCGTCAGCAACACGTTCGGTAGCAAGAAATGGGACAAAGCTCGCCAAGACAAGACTCCAACAAACCCGCCGCGGCCACTGTTCCTGCGGAGACGACCGTACCGGAGCATGTCAGCCCGCTTCTCCCTGCGGGAGCTCACCGCGCAGCTGCGCAAGCTGTAAGGCCACGGAAGGGCCTGCGCCAGACGTGTGTGGGCGGAGAGCACCTCCAGCACTGGGCCCGGTGGGCCAGGGACCGCGCCTGCTGGCGCCTCATCAACGGACACCTGGCTGCGCGGAGAGATCCCGTCGGAACTGGCGGAGGGCCACCATAATACCGATGCCTGAAATCGGGGAAAGGACCCCATGGTACGTCGGCAGCTACCGACCGATTTTTGCACTGACCAGCACGCTTGGCCAAACTGGCGAGCGCCTGGGTTGGCTGCCCGCTCTGTCACCTGAAGTGAGCTCCACAGCCTGATGCCCTCCGGAAGGTCGGCCTTCCGTCGGGGTCGCGCCGCGAAGAGAACCTCGCCCGTCTCGTCCAGACAGTCCAGACGGATGGAACCGCCGAACCCCGCGGGACGCCCGGTGGAACGGCAAGACGGCGGACAAAGTTCATCTGGTCGCCTACGACTTCGCCAGGGCGTACGATACGATCGACCACAGGCTGCTGTAGCGTCAAACTACTGGAACATCTGCCAAGTGGCCTCGCGAACTGGGTCTACAATTCCTCCGCGCCGACGTGCCTGCGTTCGAGGTTGAACGGCGTCTGCAGTGGGGAGAGACCATTCCGAGGCTGGGCTTGCCCCAGGGCTCCGTGCTCGCGCCCACTCTCTTCACGCTGTGGGCTGGCTGACTCGTGGGAGGCGCTCCGCGTGGTGCCCCTGGTCGCCGGTATTCATGTATGCCGACCGACACGGCCACCTGAGTGCTGGCGCCCACCATCGAGATGGCCCTGGCGCGGGGCGCAGCGTCGCGCGATGTCATGGCGGCTGGGCGGTGCGGGAACACGATGCGGATCGCGGGGCCACAAAACCCAACTACTAGTCATGTCACAGTGGAGCAGGACGCCAAGGGACGCGTCCATCAGGGTGGCCGCGCCGAGGTGAAGGGTATCACCCCACCTGAAGCTCCTGGGCGTCACCTTCGACAGACTGCTGCACTTCGGGGCAACGGCTGCGCAGGCCTGCGCAGGAAGGTCAGACCCCGTACTTGCGCAGCTGCGGAAGCTCACCTTTGGCACATCCGCGGGACTCCGCGAGGCTCAAACTGCGCACTGTGGCCAACCGTGATACGTCCGGGGCGCCCTTGAATACGCCGCCGCCGCCTGGCTTCCCGCTGCTTCCCCCTCCCACGTGGAGCTGGTGGACCGGGAGCTACGTGCGGCTGCTAGAGCTGTTACAGGGTGCCCCATGTCTACCCCGACGCACGCTCTGATGGCGGAGGCCGGTCTGCCTACGGCCGGGGCTCGGCGCACCGTCCTGGCTACGAGGATGGTGGCGGCGCTGGCGTCATCTCTGCCCGAGGGGGACCCTCTCCGGGCGCTGGTCTCGGCCGCCCCCGGCCGGGGTCGCCTTGCCAACGTCACGGGCTGGCGCGAGATCGGTTCGGCGACTCTGACGGAGCTGGGGGTGCGGACACCAACCAACTGAGCCCGATTGAGGGTCACCCCCGCCATGGACCCGTCAGTAACGACATCACTTCTCCACATCATCGAACGACTGTCGTAGAAGCGCTCGGAGGAGTCCAGACGCGCCGCCGCTGAGTCCGTCCTATGCACGCTACCAGCCGGCAGATTCGCATCTGGATCATGGTCGGACGGCTCGGCGGCGGGGGGGGTGCATGCTGGGCGGCGGGCGGGGCCCTTCAATCCTCCTCCCTGGAGGAAGAAGATGGAGTCAGGGCGCCGCGCCGGCCGCCTGTCTTCCAAGCACCCGAGCGGAGCTGGTCGCTCTCCGGACCGCGCTGGTCGCGGTCCGGGAGCTGGACGGCCTGCTGGCTGAGCCCCCGTGGTTGTCTGCCTCGACTCACAGGCTGCGCTGTTGTCTTTGGAGTCCGGTCTGCGCGCAGAACTACCAACCATGGGAGCGGCGGTTCTGGAGCTGCATGCTGGCGCTGGGCGGAGGCGCGGTCAGCGCCCTCATCTGGCAGTGGGTGGCCTGCCCCTGCGGTCTTGAGGGCAACGAGTGTGCGAGACTCCATCGCAGGATGCGACCAACTATGGACCAGACGGAGCCCTCCATAGACATCAGGACGCACACCAGCGCCGCCGTCAGGTTTGCCCGCTATGAGTGGCAGCGGGCATGGCCGGACGGCTGGTTCCGAGACATCTTCGGCCGACATCTCCCGGGCCCGATCAGTGGCGACGACCGTGAGTCGGCCGTCGACGTCCCACCAGTTCGGCGTGCCGGCCACTGGTCGCGGCTCCGAGCAGTGGCTCCAATCGGGTCGGACGTCGCCCTACTGACCGGCTGCCCGGGCTGCGGAGAGACGCTGAGTGCCCGCGCCCAGTGTCGTGTCCTGCGGGGAGAGGCCGACACACCGGCGGCGAGCATCCTGCTGCGGTGCCCTGCCCTGTGTGGCGCCCGCCTCTTCTCCATGGGCAATATCCATACGGACGACGAGAGACCTCCGACGAGACGACGTGGTGGCGGCCTTGGCTGCCGGCTACCGGTCCTTCAGAGCCGTTTCGGCTACGTCCGGCCTAGGCCCGGGGCCCGGGAGAACAACAACACAACAACAACAACAACTCCAGTTCAGCTTCTACCACCGCTGGTGCGACGTCATCTTCCTGGTCAGTGCGCTCACCAGCATCATGTTCATCTACTTGGCGCACAAACAGTCCGTCGAGCGAGACGCCGTGGAACGCAGCCTGTAGTGACGCGCGGTGACAGTGGCGCCGCCCGCGGCAGAATGGTCAACTGTGGGTTGTGAAAAGTCCGCCGGATGGCGCTGCTGTCTGCGCCGAATTGTTACGGGCCGTGAATCTCGGCGAATGCTGTACGCGGCTGTGGAACTGGGGAGAGGAATGGAGAGAACATTGTTGATGGAGTGGCAGGGCTGGGATCAGTTGAGTGGGGCCTGACTTCCGTTTTGTCATGGTTGTGCGTCAGATGAGTTGTAATGTTGCGACTGTGCTGCTGCGCGAAGAGCCAAAGTGATTTAGCCCCGTCGGTTTAGGAAATGGTTTCTGGGGCGTGGGATATTATAGACCCCCGTTCCATTAGCAGTTCTTCCATCAAATTGTAGGAAAGAAACCTGTCATAATCGTATAATTACCATTCATTAAGCGTGGGTTTGGATATCTTGTTTATTTTTTCTCTATTACAATCCGCTTTAACTTTGTATCGAACCTGTGCCCAGCAGTTTCATCGCTTTATTCGTTGGACGGTATCACGGCGCACTCGATGCACGTCGTGAATTTCATTGAATCACACAGCAACGCAGTTAGCGTATTGGTTCAATTGAATTCCAACCATTCCGATATGGAAGCGGCGGCGGAGACCCCCGTTCCATTCTTGTTACCACACTGGCTGACCTCGCGGTATGTGTTCAAATATGGGGCCTGCGCCACGACCTTCAGACAACGGTGAGAAAGTAGGAGTGGCGGGTAGTCGTCCGTCGCCTCCTTCTTCTGAGCGAACCAGATATGGCGTGGAGATCCAATATTACTGGCATGAAGTATGCTGGTAGGCATGCCTTTCAGGGTATTTGAAATTAAACCCATTCTTTTTAGGTGTATTATTCACACAAACTTACAAGGTTTCGTTGATGTTTCACCTGTGTGCCTTCAGATGGCAAGGGTGGCCTCATGTGTGAATCTTATTAGTTGTATGCTGGGGTTGTAAAGAGGTTGTATGGTGGGGTTATTTATTATCAACTGCCGCTCAATGGGGGTTTTTACTTGCCGACCTGGCATGTCAGTGTGTTGCTGACATGAATACATGTGATATCTGCGGCATGCATACGACCGTCTTGTGTCTGGTCTGGCTGGTAACCCGTGCCTTTGAAACGCCGTGTGAGCTTACTAGGGCTGCTGGACAGGGAACATTTGACAGCTATCCGTGGTAGCACCGAACATCTTCAGTGACATGACATTGACAGCTGACTGGTACACATGACATTGACAGCTGACTGGTACACATGACATTGACAGCTGACTGGTACACATGGCATTGACAGCTGGCTGGTACAATAGGGAAAAGTCGAATCGGGCAAGTCTTTGACTGGATTATAGACTTTCATTTTTGTTCTCAAATAAATATAAACCATTTGATATGAAGTCCATGTTTCGTGTTTTTCACTGATGCTTCGCTTGAGATTCCTTTCCTCAAGGTTTCCTTTCTTCCGCTGTTGCTCTCTAAGATCGTACCTACGGTGCCGCACCAGTGGCTTCAGCCCTCAGTTCAGAAACCTCTTCGCCGTGAGCGTGCTTCCCTGATCGCTGCGTAGATAATCTCATAGTGCACGACTGTCCAAATCCTCCGCATTTATGAAGACCCGGCTTCAGAGATCGTGCACGCTCTTCACAGATAAGCTGTGCAAATGAACAACAGCACTTCCTGAGATTGCGACTGGTTGACGTATTTGGAAAGGCTGATGACCCAGAATGTGCTTCAGGCATCGGGGAAGGCTGCTTCGTACAAGCGAATAATAGTATTCTCACCATTTGGTGATGTCATTGGGAAGGATGGTACAAAATCATTCTAACAGTGTCAGGCTCACGTCCTCAAACCAACTTTTCCACATTTGTGTCTTCAAAGAGGCTGTTCGAGTGTACGGTTATATAAGCAGGAAAAAAGGCTGTTGCTGTGGACTATCAATTATTTTATTTCCAGCGAATGTGGCACAAGTTGCGCCACTTTTGTATAGCGCAGTCACAATCTCTGTTGAATGATGAGATCAGCTAACGTTGCGGTGGAAGACACGTTTGCGTGTCTATGACTGATGTCAGAAGGCTGTATTCCGCTGAGTTGCCTTCCTGCTAGGAAGAGATCAACTGAACATCTGAAATGCAGCGCACACTGACCCCAATAAGATGTTAAGCAAAACCGTGGCATTATGGACAATTGGTGGGGAACTTGCGAGGCAGAGTCATGCCTCCCCACACACACACATACTTTCCATCCCCCGCCGATATTCCACTTCTCCTCGATTCCGCCCCCCCCCCCCCCATCTATCCAACTCACCTTATCTCCACAAGCCGTCCAGCTTTCTTCCCGCGGCCCCTGAAGCCTCTCGGACCCTCTCCCTCCTCTCCCTCCTCTCCCCCCGCTCTATCGTCGCTGATCCCGGCTCTCCGCTACCGGGCACCGTTATCAGTCGGACAGGCCGACTGGCCGGCCAGCTCCCTCGTCCTGATCCCGCTCAGACGAACACGGAGCGCCTCTCCGCCTCCGACCTCAGACTTGGGCACGGAGCACCTCCCGCTCCCGGCTCAGACCTGTGGCCACATGAGCACCTCCCGCTCCGGCCAGGACGAACAAGGACACCTCCGCGCTCCGACTCAGAACTGGGCACGGAGCACCTCCGCTCCGGCTCAAGACCTGGCACGAAGCACCTTCCCCGACTCCAGACGAACACGGAAACCTCCGCTCCGGCTCAGACTGGCACGGAGCACCTCCCGCTCCAGCTCAGACTGGCACGGAGCACCTCCCGGCTCCGGCTCAGACTGACACGGAGCACTCCCGCTCCGGCTCAGAGGAGACGGAAACACCTCCCGCTCCGGCTTCAGACTGGGCACGGAGCACCTCCCGCTCCGGCTCAGAGGGCACGGATCACCTCCCGCTCCGGCTCAGAGGAGCACGGAGCACCCCCGCTCAGACGGCACGGAGCACCTCCGCTATCCGCTCAGATCTGACACGGAGCACCTCCTCGCTCAGACTGCACGGAGCACCTCCGCTCCCGCTCAGACTGGCACGGAGCACCTCCCGCTCCAGCTCAGACTGGCCACGGAAGCACACTCCCGCTCCGGCTCAGAGGAGCACGAACACCTTCGCTCCGGCTCAGAGGAGCACGGACACCCCCGCTCAGACTGGCAAACGGAGCACCTCCCGCTCCGCTCAGACTGCACGGGAGCACTCCCGCTCCGGCTCAGAAGGAGCACGGAGCGCTCCCGTCCCCGCTCAAGACGAACACGGAGCACTCCGCTCCGACTCAGACTGGCACGGAGCAACCTCCCGCTCCGGCTCAGACTGGCACGGAGCACCCTCCCGCTCCGGCTCCAGATGGCACAGATGCACCTCCCGCTCCGGCTGAGACTGGCACGGAGCCACCTCCCGCTCCGACTCAGACTGGCACAAGAGACCTTCCGCCTTCCGGCTCAGACTGGCACGGAGCACCTCCCGCTCCGGCTCAGAGGAGCACGGAGCGCCTCCCGCTCCGGCTCAGACGAACAAGGAGCACCTCCGGCTCAGACTGGCACAGAGCACCTCCCGCTCCGGCTTCAGACTGACACGGAGCACCTCCCGCTCAGACTGCCGGAGCACTCCCGCTCCGACTCAGACCTGCACGGAGCACCTCCCGCTCCGGCTCAAACTGGCACAGAGCAACCTCGCCGCTCCGGCTCAGCACTGGCACGGAAGCACCTCCCGCTCAGCTTACAGACTGGCACAGAGCACTCTCCCGCTCCGGCTCAGACTGGCACGGAGCACCTCCGCTCCGGCTCAACTGACCGGAGCACTCCGCTCCGATCAGACGAACACGGAGACCTCCGCGCTCGCAGCTCAGACTGGGCACAGAGCACCTCCCCGCTCCGGCTCAGACTGCAGGAAGCACCTCCGCTCAGACTGACACGGAGCACCTTCCCGCTCCGACCAGACTGGCACGGAGCACCTCCGCTCCAGCTCAGACCTTGGCACGGAGCACCTCCCCTCCGACTCAGACTGGCACGGGACCTCCCGCTCCAGCTCAGAAACTGGCACGGAGCACCTCCCCGCTCCGGCTCGACTGACACGGAGCATCCTCCCGCTTCAACTGACACGGAGCCCTCCCGCTCCGATCAGACTGGCACGGAGCACTCCCGCTCCAGCTCAGACGAACACTGGAGCACCTCCGCGGGACGAGACTTTCTGTCTCTGTAGCTGCCTGCGCTGTTTCTGTTCTGTAGCTGTGGTACTGCCTGCCGAGCTGTCAGTATCGCCGGTAAATATCCGCCGCGCTGTTGACTCCGTCCACACCTAACTACTGCAACACGACAGTACTGTCAGCTGCGTCTACCGCACTGTCTGGTATATAGGTGCCTCCTTGTCGCAGTGCCCGCTCCACTCACAGCTGCCTGCTCTGTTCAGTTGGCTGCTCGGCTGTGTGCCGTGCCGTGCTATCTGCTCGGCCCATAGCTGTCTGGTGCCCCGCTGTCTGGTGCCCCGCTGTCTGGCAGGCTTTCCGAGGCGCGCCGTGTAAAGCCGGCCTCATCACGCGGCCGAATTGGGGAATTTCTTATCAAGAGTGAGAAAGAATGCCAGATAGGAATGCAAATGGAAATCCGATGCGCAGATGAGTCGGCCTGTCGGGCTTTGTCTGAGGCCGTGCTGGGCAGGGTGGTAGAGAGGAGGAGGCGGACACCCCTCCCCCTCGACCCCGCCCCGCCCTGGCAACTTGTGCGACTCGTATCTCGGTGACCTGGTTGTCAGAAGAGGAGAAAAATAGACGAAACTTGCTACACGATAGCAAAGACTTTTTATAATTGTGCTATACAAACTGCATGCTTAAAAGGCATCTGCTAATCGAAAACCCTCTGACCTTCAGTACTCGAATGTTTGTGATAATACAATATGTGCTGCGTGCTGTTTTTCTTCTTCAAACATGGATTTGATTCCCGCTATCATGTTGCGAGTTTGCGCCGATCATTTTTGCCTCCGGTCGTCGGGTGACCAAGTGCCGCGATCGCACCCAATCTTACCAACGCCGTAGTACGGCATATTCGTGCGCCGGCCTGCAAAAACTGCTGGAGTCCGGGATCGAACCGGGGACATCCCATGCTCCCTATCATCAGCCTAGCGTTCTCTCGACTGATCTATTTCAGCAATGAGCTAGTTGGATAAACCAAACGCCGTGGTTCCATAATTGCGGCATTCTAATCTGAGCACTCCATTCACGGCATGTCGTACTTGCGCATTCACGGCACTCGGTAAGATTGGGCCCTGGCGGCTACCAGAGCTCCAGGGCGAAGGAACGGAAACTGCGGTATCCGGTCAGAAGAGAAGTGGCGTCGCGCGCCGAAATACCATCACGTACCGTGTCCCGTCTCGCCCCTCTCGAGCGGTATTGATTCCAATGTCGGTACGCTCGGGCGGTGACGGCTCCCTCAGCTGAAATAATCGCAGAGGCGTATCAAACGAGATGGCGTCCATTCTACGACAGGCGGCCGGCACTAAAGCGACCCGCTCCGTCCGGCCGGCCGCCGCCCGGACCGTCTTCGGACGCCACTCCGAGGCGAGGACCGTCTCAGGTCCGGCGTGAGGCGTGTTCAGGTCACGTGATGCGCGGTAGGGTGTGGCGGGAGGAGTTACGGGTGATCACGTGACCCGGGTCGGCGTGAGTTGCAGCCGTGACCCGCTTTCATGCCATGTGCATATTATAGAGAAGGGAGTCTCAATGAAGCTGTAGAATCTCTGTACAATATTTTGAACTATAAATACATTCTGTCCAGGGATGTATTGTAAATAAATACGATGGATCGGAATTTCCTTGGGAAAATATAGAAGAGCGTTGGCCGTGTGTCGCTTTTTATAGTCAGGTCGAAATGCTTGTCGTGTGCCGTATCATCAACCTCAACGTGAGCGTCGTATAACCATAATGGATCGAGCTGACCCCAGTGGCAGATTCAGAGGGGGCATGGCCCCCTTTGAGCCTCGAAGGGGCCCAATAGCCCGAGGGGGCCCATAGCCTTCGAGGCTTGAAGTGACTCGAAACGAATTTCACCCCGTTTTCAAACAAATATTTTAGCATGTGAAAGGCGTATGTTGACTAAAGGAGTTCATTCTGGCCTACATTTGTCTTTGATGCCAAAAGGGACCACCAAGGCTTGAGAGTATACATGTGCCAAGATAAAAAAGATTCAAGATCCAGAATCTCTAGGATCCAAGATTTGGGATCTTGTTGGATCCTGGATCCTGTTGGATCCAGGATCCTGCATGATTATTTTGTTGTGGGATCCTGTGGATCTTGGATCCTAGAAAAAATAGTGTGATGCTATGGAACTTGGATCCTGGAAAAATAGTGGGATCTTGTGGATCCTGTATACTGGAAAATCAGTTTGTCGTGGGATCTTGTGGATCTTGGATCTTATCTTGTTTTGCCATAGCACATGTCTGCTTGAGAGGGCCCACTTAGGCTTGGTGGGGACCTACTAAGACCTGAGGGGGGCCCACCATTTTTTTTTTGCTACGTGGCCCCTTCAACCATATTCCCCGCGGGGCAGATTCTGTCCCCCCACTCGGTGGTTTTTCGCTTGTCGCTACTAAACTGTTGGGCCTAGCGTCCGGAAGTTTTCTGACTTTCCCATGATTTATTTACACGTGTTGTGACGCAATTTTAACCACAATCGACTTAGCGGAGGCTGTGCCAGGGTCCTGTTTGGAGGAGGGTGTTACGAATGCGGTTGTGTGGCTACTTCCTTCGTAGATTGCAGTGCAATAAATGTGTCAGAAGCGTTTTCACTGCAATATACATCATACATACTGGAATTTTACTTATTTTTGGGCAGAGGCGTACTCAGGTACAAAAAAAATGGAGGCGTTACCCTCCCTCAAATGAGCTGGACCGTCAAATTAGCAAGTTAATAAAGCGTGACGCGCATGATCCCCACCTACGCTGTTTACCTGGATCTGCCTATGTGCAATACATTACTTTAAACAAATTACAGCATATAATGCCCACATGTGACGTTCGTAACATCCCAAACAATCACAAACAGCACAAGCTTGTGATCAGAAAATCACCTCTATTTTACATACCCTGAATACGCATATGATTTATATTTTGATACTTATCTTTTGATATATTGAAGACCAGTACATCTCATGCTCAAAAACGTTTGTTGCATAAAAGTCAATCAAGTCACATGACCGCAATTACCTTGACAAAATTAACACAATTTTTCGTATTTTCCCCCCAGGCCTTCCACTTTTGAACAAAAATAAATAGTAAGATCCAAAAAGATATTGTCTTGACAAATCATATGGTGTTTGTCCCATCAAAATCGGCCGAGCGTTTCTCGAGATCTCTTGGGGGGGGGAAACCTGCCCCCCGCAGGTAACCGTAATTGTGGCCGACCGCAGGGAATGATAGGGTTAACCGAATCCTGGATCCGCCACTGGCTGACCCTGGCAGTGTTCTTTCTGAGTTGCCAGCGGCTACAAATTAACATCAACTGTCAATGGTTCCTTAATGCATAGAAGGATTTCGCACGTAGCTCATGACTATTGTAGGGAACTGTTTACGGGTAGAATCACGTAAAGCACTGTTGCAGCTATGAATTAAAAACTTGCGGATCTGAGGCCGTTCTTATAAAAAATCGAACCACCGGCTCGATTTATTTTTTAAGAATGGCCTCAGGACAAGAAATGTGCTATGTTTGGGGATAATGTAGGATACCTTCATAGTGTTTGGCTTTGCTGCTGCAAATCTGAGGCGCTATTTCGACGCTAAACATCTCCAGCGCAGAGTTCTGAGCACATTCTTTAAATAAAAAAAACGAGTCAACGGCTCGATTTTTTATAAGAACGGTCTCTGACCATATAATCTTGTATTATTATTGACTTGCCGAAGACGCTATATTGTTCATTATAGTCGAAAGCTATGATTCACAGCTTAAGTTGCTACATCTGCATATTCTGTAACTCTGTTTCTGTCTGAGTCCCGCTGGCCGGATGTCTCGACCCCGTGTGACCTGGATCAGTGACAGGTCAATATTCCCGTGTGACCCAGATCAGTGACAAGCCGATATTCGACCCCCTGTGACCTGGGTCAGTAACAGGTCAATATTTGACCCCATGTGACCCGGCCGGGTTAGTAACAGGTCGATATTCGACCCCATGTGACCCGGCCGGGTTAGTAACAGGTCGATATTCGACCCCGTGTGGCCCGGCCGGGTCAGTGACAGGCCGATTGTGAGGTCCGGTCGGCCGTCGTCTGGACGGGTGGGCGGGCTGGCAGCCCCCGTTCTGGCCCGGCCGCCCGGCCAGCTAATATGTGCTCACGCGGCGGCACCGCCGCTCAATTAGTGTCATAGCCGCTCGCGCCGCGGAAGGGTGGCATCCGCTGGCTCCAATAACACATGGAGATGAACCCGGGCAGAGCGCCAGGCGGCGCGGCGGCGCTCCTGTGGCGCTCCTGTGGCTCCGGCGGCTCCCGTGGCTCCGGCCAGGGACGGCAGGCTGGCAGAGACAGGGTCACCGGAACCGCCGGCTTAGAGTCGATGCCCGGCCACCCACGGCAGGATTACTAGGTAACCGGTCGCCCCACTTACTCAAGGTCACCAGGGTCACCCGCGAGCTGCTTGGTCACCAATAACGGTTAGAGGGTTTATGTTGCACTGGCGGAGTTCAAGCAGATTTGGATAGTTTGAAGTCAGGTACATTTTCCAATTCTGGAACGAAAGATTCGAAGTCCGGAGGTGAATTTAGAATAGAAAGTACCAATGACTGTCTTCAGAATGTAAGTTTCCTTACTTACCATGATATGTAGGTTTTAGTGGTGCCGGTTTCAGAAAATATTTGTCCAATGTCCGACCGATGTCCAAGACCATGGTTTGGTCAGCTGTCCGTCCGAAACTGTCCGAAAAACATTGTTTGTCCGAAATTTGTCCGAAAGTAGAAAAAAAAGTATGATAAGGAATGTCAAACATCCAGTGTATCATTCCTAATATATGCATAAATATAGGCATTTGTGTCAAATAACGCTACTGTAAGGATTTCTGAGAGCCACAGTCATCATATTAGGTATCCACTTATACCTACACAGAAAAATATGTATTCATAAAAAGTTACGAAGTTATTTTCACGACAAGCCATCCTTGGGCAAGGGCATTTGATGTCCTAAAATGTCCAAAGAAATATGTTTATGTCCGTCCGAAAACAAAATCGGTCTTCAAACAAATTCGGAATTCCGAAAATGTTTGTACTAATTAGCACCACTAGTAGGTGTATTGGAAATGTCATTGAGTGCCTGCGGCGTTACCTATGTTTCCTCCATTTATACTCATTTACTTGCAGAATATTCACATTAGTTATAGACCTATCATATTTGTTTCATGTGCGTTAAGTTGAACGGCACTCTGATCGGTAAAGACGACTTGTTCTATTTAAGACGATTTGCAAGATTCATATTTTTGTCTTCAAATTCTGGCTGTAGTGCTATTGCCTCGAAGTTGGTAGCTGCTAGACACACCATTGTCTTTGGAACTTTCGTACTTTCAGAACTTAAAATGCATTGTTTTTTAAAGCAAGAATGATACATGGCAAAGTTTGGACCGATATCGAACCAGCTTTTCATGATTAGGCGTCATTCAGTCCTTCCCAGACGGGCCAGACATGATGGGTAAACTAAAAACCCTGCAAATTGGAGTGATACTGTGCCGCATGACATATGTGTATTACGGTACAGTCTACTACTTTTCGTTCAGGCGGCCGCGCACTGGCCATTTGGTGAGTGGACTCCGCGGTATGCTACGATTTTCCGCTCATATTCAGTGATTTTCCGCGTCCGGGGCAGCCGAAACGTTGGAAGACGCAAGATAAACGCACCGAGTGTCCGCTGGCGGAGGACTGGCGGAAAAACGCTGGTCCGAACCAGCCTTTTCCGCGACTGAACGCTGTGGAACCGCGGACAGGAAAACACATCAGGTTAACAGTGGCAATCAATGCAAGAGATAGAGGCACACATTTTGCACAGCATATTCTTTCCGCTGTGAAACTTACTATGTTTAAGTTTCGTGGTTCTTCACTTACATCTTCGTCGAAAAAGGGCCATCATATAGTTACTTTGGGACAGACAGTAGCCAATAGGGACAGATTGCGTCAGACGGAATTCGGCGGGACGGCGGAAACTCGCGAGCAGACAGCGCTGAATCCGCTAGAACAAGGGCAATATTCCACGGTGTCGCTGCGACTTTCCGAGACGGGATTTTGCGGTGGGATCTCGCGTCGAATGAGCAGTGAACGGCCTTCGTAATTGTTCAATGTTCATGTTCGCCACTTTGCGGACATTGGGCTGTTCCTGTTCTAATGTGCGCCTCTGTAATTCGCTTATTTTTTGGGGTATTAAATCAGATGGAGAGGGCATAAGAAATAAGGCATGGTATTTTTTTAAATCAAATTAGTCCGAATGTTTTGTATGTGATGGCTTTCGAGGTCATGGACCCGCGCTAAAGCAGATGCTTGTTGCAACTGGTCCTGACCTCACCACCCGATCGCGCAAATTCTGTTGGCTCCGGCAGAATTTAGAGACGAAAGTTTTACGTGCCCGACATACCTGGACACGGTCCGCCCCGCTCACTGACGTCACCTGGCCTAGAGTGCGACCGCTGCCACCGCGCCGGCCGCAGGCCATCCCAGTCAGGAGCAAATAGCGAGCGCCGAAGCGACTCAAACCCTGGCTGCCACTACTGAGATAGGTCAGTAATCCAGCGCTCTCCCACTGAGCTACAGGGGCGGCAAATTGGTATTGGCATTGAACTCACTTTGCATGGCTACCAGGGACTATCATGGGCTGGGTGCACCCATGGGTGCCCACTCAATTCTTCAAAATGTCT
The DNA here is from genome assembly GCA_014673585.1 of Semibalanus balanoides. Lineage (NCBI taxonomy): Eukaryota > Metazoa > Arthropoda > Thecostraca > Balanomorpha > Balanidae > Semibalanus > Semibalanus balanoides. Next base: position 299,022 of record VOPJ01005907.1, read on the forward strand.
GGGTTGGGTCTGCATTTTTTTACTTTTCATGGGTACTGGGCGGGCATGCGGTATGGCAATTTGGAATAATGTCGGCTAACAGTTTGTATTACTTGAGAACCAGATGTTTAACGCAGGTAAATATGTTTTTTATATGATATCGGACACTTAATACAATAACTTTGCGATAACAATGACAACAATAAATCGTGGTAAGTAATAGAAGTATTTTTTTTAAACCATGTCTGATCCTAGGTCTAACCAATATCGATAATGTTGACCGCAGTGGGTCGATAAATTCAAATCAGCAGCAACACACAGGTGCCTAATTATTTTCTCTTAATATACTGGAAGTCAACATGCTACGGGCTAATGGTTGAAATTTGGAAAATATTTATCTGCTTATCCTGAATGGGCCCCAATGGGCATGGGTATCAATATTATGAATTTGAATGGGTCTGTGGGTCTGGGCTTGGTGTTCATGGGTTTTTCGGCTGGGGTTGGGCTTGGGGTTTGGGCACCCATGATAGTCTCTGATTGCTACTCGTGTCGACAGGACACCTACTTGCAAGTACGTAGGATACAGATAATATTCGTATGCCTATTATGGTTACTCAAATATTTATTTTACGTAGGAGGAGACAGCGCAGTATTTATTGTTCTGAAGCGCATGGCCAGAAGCGCATGGGTTTATATAGACACTATGACAGGCACGAAGCCAAGATTTGTATCCGGGGGGGGGACGTCAATGGCGAATCAAATTTTGCTCCGTTTCGTCAGCTAAAAGTTGTTGACCGGGGGAGGGGTGGCTTTGGGTTGTTAGCGCTAAAGAGGCGTTGAGTAGGGGGAGGGGATGGCGTCGGGTCATCAGCGGAATCACATTTTGTCTAGTGTAAACTGGTTTGCTGAGGGAGAGGCCATGGTCCCAGTGCCCCCCCCCCCGTTGGCTACGTCCCTGCACTATGACTAGTGACTACCCGTTACCCAGCATAGCATAATCGCAAGCACAGCGCTACGGTCTCAAAATCAGTGGGGACAAATGCATTTGCGCCTATACTTTAACATAGCACGGTATTAAGAATTGATGCAATTATTATGGACTATTTCCACAGTTTTCAATGGTAGCGACACGTATGATTAATCTTGAAACCCAGCGACTGTAAAACAGAGAGACTCTTTCATAACTGCTACGGCTGGTCACCGAAGTCCACGTGAATTGTTTATGACTGTGAAAGACGGTCGGCGCCACTGGGGGGACGCGGAAGACGCGACTATCTTCAGATAGCGGAGTACAGTGTTCCTCTCTCCCAGAAACCTTTTGCTAAAAAAGTGCACTTCGTGCATATATTTTCCTCCATTTGTCGCCATTTTTTTCATGTTGAAGGCTGAAGCACAGTCAATTTGGTGACATTGCATTCCTACACATATGCAGGAGTGGCGCCACCGGGGGGACGGGGAGGTCAGGACCTCTTCCCCCTATATTAAGATAGGGGTAGATGGCGGGGTACAATGGGCGCAAAATAACCAAGCAGTTGTTGCGCCCTAAACCCCCAATCAACAAACAAACAATGGCGGGGTACAGTCTCCTTCTATCCAGGCGACTCTTGCGATTGTTATTTGGTAGCGAGCGAAGCTGTGCACCACTTCTCCCGCCATTGTTTGTCCCTTCCATGCGTGTTCTGTCATTTCGCTAACTTACAACTTGAAAAGAAAAGCAATAAACCAAAAAAGACATGGGACCCGATCACAGATGCAAATTAATTTCCAATGCATTTATCATAAGCGTTATGTTGGCTACATTTATTCGGGATCCTCCAATAATAAACATGTTCCTGTTGACTTTGGAGTTTGGACCCCTCCCCCTGCCTAGATATCTTCTGAATCGGAACGGATGATCAGTTAGTCTGGCTTTCTTTTAACCCGCGCCGTGCCGATGCTCAGCGCCACCTTCGCCGTGCCGGTGGCGAGGGGAGAGGCGTTTCGACGCCCCCTCAAACTCGGTTCCTATGAGATGTAGACAAAAGGCTAAAATACTGTTTGAAAGCCCGTCAAAATCGTATTGTAACTATTTCACTCATGTTTTGGCTCAGGTCAATATTGAAGTCACCAGAAGTCACCGATGGTCAGATGTTTCAGTTTTTAGGACTGCGATCCAGAAAACCTCTAATATCTCGGGATCTAAGCCGTCTAGAAACACACGGAAAAACAATAAAAAACAACTTTTGAAAAATGCAATCTCCAAGGTTTCTTCAAATTTTAGCTCAAGTCAATTGTTTAGACTCCAGAGGCCATCAAATGTCAAAGGGTTATTTTTCCCAAAATTATTTTTCGCTAATACCTCTTTACCAAATAAAGATAAATAAATGTTTTTTGACGACGCCATTGGTTTTTATCGTCAAGGCGCTTCGAATAGAATTAATGTTGACCAGGTTAGATCAACTGAGAAATTTGACCTCAGGTCAAGTTTAAGTGGTGACCTAAGTAGGTCACGTTGTATATTGCGAGATGTGTCTCGACCAGATAAACACATTCCCTGGTAGCACACATTACTTTCACGACGTTGTTATAACGTTTTCACGACGTGATTACGTCGTACGAACGTTGTCCTGACGTTGTCAACGTTGCCATGACGTTGTGACAACGTTATGTGCTACTAGGGTTGGTGCCGGTTTCACTTTCCCATCTTTGTTCTGTCCAGAGTTATTGACATTAAAGTGTTAGTGACCTCGGATGACCTCAGCTGACCCTGTAGGAGTCACTGAACAAAAAATGTACCTGTATCACCAATAGTTGCTTATGATAACATGATCTGGAAGGCATTGGAGTTGGAACGATATCATGCATATCCTCGGAATAGGAAGCATATTAATAATTCACCATTTACTTATAATGGGCGGGAAGTTCACAAAATTGCCTCGACCCTAGATCACCGATAAAAAAATCAAGGCATACAAATTGCAGGTATCTACGATCTTATGAAGTTATGTAAGTTTGAAACTGATCGGTCAAAACATGTGGTTGTTGTACGACTGCAAACGTTTTTGGAGATGGGGTCACGTGACCTGGCCTGGTGACCTGACCTGAGATGGCTCGAGGCATAAAATTGCACGTAATTTGAGTAACTGATACCCAAACACCTGTGCCAAAAAGGCGGCGCTGAGCGCTACCGTTTTCCCGCTATTCTCGAAAAACCCTGGGGGTCTTAACGCCCCCCCCCCCCTCCATCTGGTACGGCGCGGGTTAATGCACGTGAACTTCCAGCTCGTGACACGCGAGTGGGAACCAGATGGGAATTTGGAACTGGCCAGTTTACTGTCGGCGCGGCACGCGTGTGCGGTTTGGTGGAGACGGGTCTGGAGTCGTAGTCTGTAGCCGGCAGGTGTAAAAGCTTCAGCACCTAATTTTAATAACATTCATGGGGATAAGACACTTCTTCAGAATATGATTAAGCAGACGCTAGGTAAAGTGCAGTATTCCTCAAAACGAAGATGTTCGAATGCCAGTGGTTATGGCATTTGAACATCTGCATGCAGAACTTGCATCTACGTGGTGTTTGGCTCACAGATTCGTCTATACCTATTTTATTGTGACTGTCCAGGGGCGTAGCTAGGGGGAGGGCACGGGGGTCATGTATCCGCCCCTCCCCTTAAGCAGACCGATGTACTCTGGATAAAATATATTTTGCTGACGACCATCTCTACCCCCTTCGGTCAACAACATTTGGCTGAGGAGCAAAATTATATTATATTACTGACGTGCCCCTCCCCCTGATAAAAAACTGGTTACGTGCCTTGACCTGCCCCCCTATTAAAAATTGGTGGCGCCACCCTTGGTGAAATACACCGTTAATGAACCGATAGCTGGTGGTTTTCTATGAACTGCACAAGACGATGGAGCAATAGCCATAACAATATCACTAATAACAGCTTTGTTGTGCTCAGATCGCAACTGGCTCCAATGCACACACCGTCTGCAAACTTTGCGACGTGAAGCTCTGACAGAGACGCCTCATCAGATCGGTTCGGTTCCGGCACGTCGGATAAATGAACATCCATTGCGCCGCGCTGTCTCGCTGCAGTCGTCATGAATCTGTCGGTGAGCAGCAGAGAGCGACGGCCGGCGGCCGGCGGCGGTGACAGGCCGACGGCACACGGCCATTAATCTGGTGACAGCAACGGTCGTCCGGCTCCGCTGATCGGGCCGCCTCGGTGGAGCGACGCAGGAGACTGCGACGGAGCAGCGGCCGCCGCCGCACTTTGGGCTAGACACGGCGACAAACAAATCGTTTTTAAGCGAAAAAATCAAATTCGGAAACTATCAAGTCATAGATTGATGTATAAATGATTGGCGCAATCACTTTTAGTTGTTCTTGCTCTTTATATCGTTTCCTGACTTAAAGGTTCACCTTTAGCATGGGGTTTTGAACTGAGATAGCATATTTGTAAAGGATATTGACAAATGGGTCAAATGGGTTGTGGGCTGTGGCTGAAGAGTTATCTCGTTACGCTAAGTAATTTCGACCCAGGACTATTGGGCTCCTTTTAAAAGAAGTTTCGAATGGGCGCCATATAAATATTTTGTTGCGGAGCTTAAAGGAAACAGTTCACCTTGGATTTTTTTCAAACACGATTTGACTATATTTTGAAATACAACTTCTTTTCATAATTAACAAACGAAATACCATGACCTTTTCCTCGAAGATATGAAAAATCGAAAAGTTATCAAAAATTAAGTTAT